>JABUQX010044464.1:0-30000 GCA_015478945.1 Trachelipus rathkii
AGTATAAAGATACTATAACTACTATTACATACTAGAATGTGACGAATATATAGTTCATGGAGTTTGATTTGAGAAGTAAATATTTACTATTATATAATATATTTGAAACAATATATAGGAATAGTGGTATATATTATTTATGTTATATTTTTAAATTTTAGTTATATATTTTTATATGTCAGAATAGTTTTTCCTTGCAAATCTTATGTATAAACCTTTTACTTTTCCTGTGATAGATATAATGTATCTGATTAAAACGTTCTTTTTGTTTATTATATGATTTAATTTTTGTGTTTTTATATATTTTAATTTATAATCCTACTGTTTTATGTGATCTATTGCACCTCTTAGTTATTTTTGAAGTTTATCAATTGTATAATGTGTTTGATATGTTTTATTGTAGGATATGATTTTTAGTTATATTAATTTATACTAATAATAAATATTAAATTATTCTGTTGATTTCGGTAGTGTATATTGTATTTAGTAAAAATACTAAATAAAATTTAATTACAATGATAGGAATTGTACAGTAATACGAATCAAATGATTGAAAACATTAAATTGAAACGATTTGAGCAACAGATCACCAAATAATACCATAATGCACAATCAAATACAGGTAGAGTATATTTAGCTATATTAAGTACGAGAGCAGGTTGAGGTCTCACTCACTACCCAATACTAATACACGGTAAGGTTATAAATGACGATATTATGCTTAAATGTCAATCGCCCCCTACATCATTATGACTTTCCCACCAATTTAGTCCCTTTAATGTAGACATGAGAGACCGCTTAACCCATATAAACTCAAGATGAGATTAACGTGTCAAAGAATGAAATAACTAACCACGGGTACTTACGAGTAATCGTTTCCTATTATAAGTCCACCCGCCCTCCCTATTCTATTGGGTTAGGGTTACAGTTTAGGTTTGTTTTGTAAATAAATGGTTTATGGATTTAATATTCATCTTTATCCGTTTATTTTGACCTTTTTCGAGAGAGAGGTCGTAGCACTCTATACTTGATTAAAAGAATGCCTGAAAGGAGGGAATTAGGAGAATTGACTATCGCGAAATTTGTGTATTTATGCGATGGACCGTTAGGAACAGTAACAATTATTTAAATCGCAATAGTGTGTGATTCCACAGTTTGTAAAAATGTATAATTATATATGATTCCATTCAGATTATTGAGTAATATGGCAAAGATAATCACATAGATGAAAGAGCTCTATAATAGGGACTCGTATAGTGTATACACGCATATATGTATTATTATTTAAGGTCGTATGAACTAATAGCGTAGCCACCCGTCACAGATTGCTAATAGCACCATAAGTTCATTACTTCTTCTTTATAGTTTTCTATCTTCTTGATGCCATATGGCGACACCCAGCCCAGTAAGACCCAGCAGGTCATATCGTGAAAATATCACTGATGGGAAAAAATATTGGGGTTAATAGATTGATTAATCAATAATTTGGTTATCAAAATGATAGCAGTGAGATAACACTAATTATGAGGAGGAAGCAGGCGCGTCCGACGCTAAGTGCAAACACGGGTGATCGTACACGAATCGCCAAACAAAAGGCTTAACTCTTGTGTAGTGTAGCAGCACTAAATAGTACCGTCAACGGTGCCACTAGCCTTCCTAACATCATTCCCAGTATCTTTTAGGGAACCCTCAATTGACTTTATCTGTTCCATACGCGACGTGCGTTCCTCACTACTTGACACTAACATCGGACGCGGATAATCAAGCTCGCAACTCATTCTGTGGCTAATATGGGTGTTGATGTTAGGAGGAATGGAGTGTAGGTGTACGGTGGCATAAATTATTAATACAATCTATTATTCTTATCCTACCTTATCAAAGATGGCATATTTGGAGGAGAATTGAAAGTACACGTTTGAATTGAATAAGATTTTAGAGATTTACTTTGGACGAGCTTGTTAACCATTCCATACGGTTAAAATACTTTATTAATAAGAATATTCATTATAAAAAAAAAAATTTTTTTGAGTGGTGACTTTACATCACTATAACCAATTACAATTTCTTAATTCCTACAATATACCATTATGAAAATAATTACACCTTCCTTGCATACATCATCTAGTATTAGAGCACAATTTATTTAATTCGACCCCCCTTCCCAAATTTTGAAAAGAATTCAGATATGCCTGTTCACAATAATTGAAATTTTTTCTCAATATTCTCTGCCAAAAGTCAAATAATGAAAAGAAATGAAAGTTGCTTTTTTTTTTAGGGAGAGAATAGAATCACAACATCCTCTTTCTCACTTAATACTCTCTTCAAATGAGTAATACCATCGTTGTTGAAACCACTCTCACATTACACCAAAAAGACTCTTGTTTTAAAACTAATTATTGATAAGTAATGTTAATAATTAATAATAATTTTCTCTTTTATTTTCTTTTTTTGCTTTTTCTATTCTATTGGTTAGTTATTATATTATATATTAATATAAATTATATATATTATATTATATATAATATATATTAATATATATATATATATATATATTATATATATATATATATATATATATATATATATAATTTTAATAATATATATATATATATTAAATTTAATTATATACTATGTGATATAATATAATATAAAAATACATTAATAAAAATATTTAAAAATATATATTAAAATATTATTAATATATATAATTAAATATTAAATATCACCATAGGAGAAAAGGAATGCACACTATGGTCATTCGCATTATTCTCAGTTGGCTCAAATTGCAAATAATTGGAGTAATACGAGTACAAATTATAATTAGCTAACGTAAACAAATGAACTTTTCTCAGACTTATAGTAATATATAATAACGCTAGCACTCGGCAATTGCCTGTTTATCAAATATCCATGTGCAATCTAAGATTGTTTATTAATAATTATTTATGCATTATGGACTATGCTTCTATCAATCTATATTTTCTTAACCAAGTATGAATTATTAGAGATGTCTAGTTTGTATTCATAGTTACAAATCATTTCCAATTATTAGAAACTATAATCAATTAACATTAGATCATATTATTTATTTTTTTATATTTATTATTTATCTATTTTCCTTGTTTTTGAGTAACCCACTTTAAAGACAGCGACGTTATAGGACATGGCCTCAGGGTCTAGAGAGGTTGTATAGCTTATATGGGTGTACAAGCATTAATATCTCTAAACAATAATATTAATGTTTAATTACATTAATATCACATGCGTCATATCTAATCACACAGTCCCTTAAATAACTTGCTTAAATAAACTTTGTTTGATAGTATAAACGATATAATTCGTAGTCTGTAATATATAAGAATCATTATTTTTCTCATGATTATTAGTTTATATATCCTATAGATCTCGAAAATTATAGCTCTTATAGAATCAATGTATTACATTAAGTCATTATAATTGCAGTAGTTTAGGGATTGGATAGGTATTGAAATGTCAGGGAAGGGTGGTTTTGATTTATATTAACTGATTTTCTGATTTACTGTCATATTATAATACATCAGTAAATATTAAAACATATATATATAGTGTATTTTATATATTTATTTATATCCTATTTTATAAATGTTATGTCACTTATAAAATTTGTTATTTTATTTATGTTAAGTATTTATTAGTACGTTATAAATATACTTTAGTTATGGACTAAATATATACGCTTAAAGTAGTAATTTATTAGATATATTTATAATGATTACGAGGTTTATATGATGAATATTATTATTTGTTAATATTAGAATTTAATGTAATAAAATTATATTAGTTATGTGTATAGCTATTATATAGATTATACTATTACTTATTTTGTGTCACTAATATAGTATTATATGGGTGATTAGACAGTTATTTTTGGCATAATAAATTATTTTGTTAAATATATTATAGATGTTAAATTATATATATATAGTCACATTACATTGGAATATTAGTTATTAGATAGATATATATATGCTTTGTCAATGTAGTGTAATAATAAGGGTTCAACGTTTTTGGACATAGTATTAAGGTTTATATATTACTTATTGCTGTATAAGTGTAGAAGTTTTGTATTATATATTGTTAGTAAGTTATATATTATATTCGTTAAACGTATTCGGTGTTAGGTTTGTTTGTTGTTAAATCAAATCAGATCCAGAATTTCATTTACGTTTCATAGATTTGAAGTGTTTATCAATGTTCTTAGCTATAAAATGATACTTAAGCTATCTAAAAATTATTTTAAAATTTAAATAATATAATACGTTATGTTACTGATTAAGCAATACTATATTCGATGGTTAAGTTAATCTATATAATAAAGAATTCATATTTTATTTTAGTTATTGTATTATATTTATAATATATATTACCGTAATAATGAATACTTCGAAAATGATGTCATAGAAATATGTAGATTTATTAGAATCAAAAATAAGTCAATGGTAATGGACGAATGAGTGACGAGGGTTGTAAATGGATATTATGATATTTATACTAATTTTATACTGTGAGGTAATTTAACTGCTTTAAAAATAAGTAAAATACTTAAATTATATACTATATAGCAAATTTACTTAATGATAGTATATTTCAAAGACACTCTTTTTGTGGTTTTTATGTTTACAAGTTTAATCTAAATGTCCAATGACGCAGTCTTTGAGTTCGTATCGTTAGAGACTCGGTGGAGATAAGAATCTAGGCGTTGTAGAGAAGCACTGATATTACAACTTATAGGAATAAAAATAAATTATAAGAGAGTCCGGTTATAAGATAGACAAGGTAAAGAAATTATAACCTGAGTCTTTTACAACTCCAAGTGATATGATAGACAGAATAATCTGCATGAGAACAAAGATATAATGAAATTAAATAAGAAGAGTTAATAAATATGTTTATATATTGTACTGTAAATATTTGCTCTTCGCATTCCTTATTTAAACATATGAGGGAGTATTAAGTAGAGTTAGGAAATAAACATTAATAATATATTAGTGTTAAATAATAGTTTTATTGATTATCATCTGTAATAATAATAATAATAATGACTATTAATCAGTAATAAATTTAGATAGTTAGGGTTGGTTAAGTATGAAAAAGTGTTCTTAAAGTTCCATAAATATGTTACTGACTTTATTAATGTGAAACCTTGTTATGTTTCGCATATATTCGATAATTAGTGAGTAAATTATAAATAATCAATATACTCTATATCAAAACAATGCTACAAAAAATAATAAACATGGGAAAGGAATGAAGAATGACATAACAAAAGAAACGTAGAAAAAATTAATGATTAAAAGACAAAAAGAATAATACCACATAGATAAAATAATTATATCATCAATGAGACTTTTACACCTCCAAACGTTTTACTGCAAAGTTATATATCAACATAACTAAAAATGGAAGATTACTTTCTGAGAAGCAGAGTAGAAGGAGAGATGAGATAGCAGAAGAGAGAGACGTAGAGAAGAGAGAAGAGAGGATAGACAGAAGAGAGAGAGAACTCGATGAGAGAGCGAGAACGTACTTAGAATGCAAAATACGAATTGAATTATGAATAACGATCATATGGGAAGGATATTAATACCGTACTATTACAACACAATAGGTATGCCAATCACGTATATAGCCTCGATAAACTAGACGGATCTAGCTGATGCGATTAACCGGATTAGTTATACCTGATCACTCAACACGTCCTCATAATATAGAATACGAATTATGATACGCACTCACAGCATTAAATCGCTACCTAATGATTATACGTTAATGATATGATATGATATAACCGAATATGAATAGATAGAATAGGTAATTAGATACTGTTATAGTTAAATTAGATAAATAGAGATATTAATAAGCACTAAAGGCGAATTTATAGTTACAAACTATGAAACAATAGATTGTCGATCAGAATTAATCATAGATCACGCACAGTAGATCTGAGACGAAGAAATTAAGATGAGTAAGAACTCTATAAATCACGAAATAAATAAGTTCTTTGATAACATGAATTACATGAGGTATAGATAGTAGAATAAGATAGATAGATAGTAGGGTATGTTTATGAATATATTTAACGATGATGATTATGTAATAAGGCAGGTAAAAATAGAACAGGTAACACTTAAAGAAGTGGTATTTAAAAATGCAAAGAAAAAATATCTCGATAATTCCCACATAATATGGATCTGAAAACCCGGATGTTTCACTCGACCATTTCCAAATGATTTTTATTTTATTTAATCTTGATGATAGATTATGGGAAAATTACGAGGCACTACGAACTCTCCTGCAAGCCTTTATATCTTATGGCTTCTCTTATGAAGTCGCCATTAAAGAAAATAAACATAAGAATTTTATTCACTAGGATGATAACTCTTTTTGCTACTGGGTGCATAACAATCCATTACTTCACAATAAGATTTTTGAGCAATTCCTTTTACTTAATATAACCTCATTACGCCATATCTTTATACTCTAAGTTAATACCTTTTATTATTTCATTAAAATATAAAAGGTATAACAAATATAACCTAACCTGTACATCATAAGATATAAGTTAAATAGTATACAACAACAACCTTAACACTCAATCCGTACGAATAAACTTATCTATTACTATACAACTCCTAACACTTAACATAGCAGTATAAAGTCACTAATACCTTGTCACGTCATACCTATTTCACACTTTTTCAAGACATATATCATCTATAACATATGTTTTTATATTTAATTATACATAATAAAAACTAATGGAGGGTATATATTTAACAAAAATTTAGCATAAACTGTCTAATCACTAAAAAAGAATATAATGCTAACGCAAAAAATTTTTTATATACATATAAGTATTCGTAATAATTATTATCAAAATATTCACATAACCCTACGAGTAACTAAATTATCATACCCACTACAAACACATGCTAAAATAAGCATTTTATAACATAAACATATACATTGAATTATATAACAAATTTATCAGAATTATATTAACAATTATAATATAATTATGATATTTGTTTTGAATAAAATTATATTCATATTATTAATAGGTAGTTTTATATAGTATTACTGAGATATTAGAAAACTAAGTAAATCAGTAACTCAGTAAAAAAAATCTAAATACACCTTCCTGCGTATTCCATTTCCGTTCACTAATTACCTCAACAACGCATATATGTATTAATATTGAACTATTGATCAATAGTATAGCTATATATTTTATTTCCATAGTAGCACATTGTGGATTAAATAAGAAATGAAATAGGGCTTTAATACTGACCTAGATATATGCTTACGCAACAAAGTTTTAGCATTAGGTATTATGGTACTTTGATAAGATTTAATGAAATATATGTTATAATGAGTAAATATATTAAACATTGAATTATTGAATAGAGATATGCTTGACTAAGACGTTACTTAAGGTTTATAATTTTCTGTATAAGTTTATGTATTTAGATTAATTACAATATTATTTACTGTAATAGTATGTGGAACTATTGTTAATTAGTTTAAACATTTATTCCGTTTTAAAGATGTATGTTAGGTTATATGTGACTGTATATAAATAATATATATATAATATCTTTATTCAAATAATGTGTTATTAAGCCTATGATATATATTTATCATAGTTGTGTAACAGAACATATATTTGATTACGCTGTAGACCTGATTGAATATGCATAAAGTTGTGGAAGAAACAAGCCATAATGCACCAAGATACTTTCATGCGCTCAATGAACTCCTGTAGGGCTCCGCAATAACGTTGTCAGGGAAAAGGAATGAACTCTTTGTAGAATAATTCTTATTCAAGGAAAGAATAAAGCTTTCCATAACTTTTTCAGGGGGAAGAAATAGGTTCCTAAAATAACTCTCTTTTCTTCAATAAAGGAAAAAGCTTTCAGGAGGAAATAAAAAAGCTCTCCGGAATAACTTTTTCAGGAGGAAAAAAAATCGTCAGTGGAATAACTTTCTCATTGAAAAGAAAACAATAATTTTGAATAATTCTTTGGAATAATAGAGGAAACTCTCTGAAATAACTCTTTTTCAAGGAATGAAAAAAATATTATCGTGATTCAGATTTGTCTGATCCAGAGTGAAGTGGTGTGTTAATATGTTGTGTATGTTTGTCTGTGAAAAAGTGGTAGAGTAGTAGTGGTAGTAGTAGAGTAGTGGTTTGTATGGGTGTTGTTTTATAGGGTTTTGTATTTTTGTTGTAAAGTCGTAAAAAGTGGTGGTACAATTATGATTTGTTGTGTTGTAGATGAGCGGGGGTCATGTGTAAGTGTGTGGTGTTTGATATGTAGGTAGTATGTTATGTGGATTATATGATAATTACTAGATAGGGTCACAAAGTATAATGAATTTTCACAAGTATTATTATGTTGTTATTATGTATATCACTGGGTGTAATTATTACATACTCTTTTTCACATAAATATAGTGAAAGGTGTTTTCAACTTGAGAATGATACCGGAAATATCTGATTTTCCTAGTGTCCCCGCCCTAATTATCTGTGTTATTTATATCATATACTCAAATTATATATATACTAATGTTACCTGGGAAATATATAAAAGTCCAGTAATAATTATAATAATACTTACATATATAATCATTGTTTTTGAAATATTTTACTGCATTTTGATAAGGATCTGGATATATTTTCACGGCACTTACAAATACGACTAAAAAATGATAAGTTGGCGGGATATCACAGTTATTAGGGTCACACAACGATTACGTATAAATCATCCGAGATGTTTCCATATTAGTTAGCTAATCAGTTTAAAGTTTATGGAGATAGTTTTATTACTAAGATGAGTATTATTAATCTATTTTGAGTCTCTAATCATTCGTTCACATCATAACTTGATGTTCTATCTCACCTCATAGAATTTAGTATTATTACAGATTTATATAAATAAGAAATGTAAATTTTCATTTCCCAGTATTTAACTTCGTCAAATTATATGGATATTACACATAATACATAAGATAGGAATATCTCAAATTGTTAATTAACTATTGATGTTAATGATGAAATCTGAGAATATAGCTCACAAAGCTCAAATAGTAATCAGTATTCACCATTTATGTATTTATTACGACGAAAATAATAAAAATACTATATAAATAAATAAAATAAATAAATAAAAAAAATAATAAAAAAAAAAAAACTAAAAAAATTAATAAAAATAAAAAATATAATATATAAAATAATAATAATAAAACTTACAAAGGGTGCTACTAATAAAAATTACAACTTGAAGCGATTCTAATTTTTAAGGGAGAACGGATGGATAAGAGCTGAGTAGGAGGTTAAAGGCGCTTCTGCATAATTAATGTTTTTATACTTTGATCGAGAGACTATGCGCTGGATGCTATACGATGTCTTGTCTGACAAATATTTACTGCTTGATTTCAGCAGAGAAGATAAACCAAATGTTTCTTCTGTAGTAAGCTAAAGAAGTCTGACGTTCCATCTATATAATAAGAGCTTCTTAATAAGTAGTACCTAAGTACTATACTTTTATAAGTAAAGAACTGGTAACCCTCTTCATTGCATTAGCAATTATAACGAAAGAGATGTAATAAAACGGTATTTATACAAAATACTAAATACCTAAAACTTGTAAGCCCTTAAAAGAAGGAGAGGGCGTGGCTATAACTTTGCGTAATGTTCTATTTTATTTTTACCTTAGCAGTTCCTATCGCTTGTTATATCTAGATTAATATAGTAACTTATTAATTTTTTAACCATCTCGCTAACTTATACTCATTGATGAGTTGGAGGTTTGATAGGTTTAGGGAATGATATTTGATTTACTGTATTAGTGTGAGTTAGTAAAAATTTTAAAATTTTTATTATGTTAATTTAGATATACATAACAATATAAAATTTTATTAGTTTAAAACATACAAAAGTTTTAAATGTAAATAAATTAAATACACAAAAGTATTAAAAATAAAAATGATCAAAAGAAAATAATAAAAGATTTTATTACATAAATACTATACATTTTAAAGATAAATATTATCTAAAGAAATAAAAGATTTTTATTATTAATCACATAAAATTTTTTTAATAAGAAAAAAATTAACATAAACATTAACATATTGCTATACTGATATGTTAAATGAATATTTATACCTCATCAACTCCATGACTGTTCGCATTTCTTGTATGTGTGATGGTTATATGGTTTAGCTTTGTGTGTAGATCGTGTTGTGTGATAACGATATGGAAGCTTTGTTAATGCTAGGCAAGTTATTACTTGCGAGCATCAAGGTATATTAAGAGAATTTACTGAGTTTATATCAATGTATGTTTATTTAATAATCTTATAGTTCAGGTTTTGGTATTATGTAGTATATAGACTCTTATAATTAATGTAGTTGAGACCTAGTGCGATAATCCTTAGCATATATATAGGGCGGTCGTTTATCAGGTCACTGTAGCAAGGAATCTAGTTTAAAGGGTATTATTGGTGCATTATAGATACCCTAGTTTCTATCTGTAAGAGGTCTCTCAACCTCGCTACTACAACCTCGTTCACTTCCCGATCACAAAAATACACTAGTTGTATAATATCGTTAATAGTAAGAATTTTAATTTGTTCTGATCATAATAAGATTCTTAGAGAATATAGGTACAAGGTCTTGAGCTAATAGCATATGTTGGTTACGCATACACTTTATGATTAATTATTAATAACTTTGTTATATGACTGAATATACTATTCTCAGTTTGGATCCTAAGGTATGTGGGATTATGATTAATTGACATAACATATATTCATTACATCATAGATTAAATGATTTAATGTTAGTCACTTTATTGATATGTGAAATATTTTGTTATGTCAATATATTTACTGAGGGTTGTTAATAAAAAAAATCATTTAATGCTAACGTTATTATACCAAAATGATACCTCCGAAATATAATTAATAAGTGATGTACAAACAAGATCAAATTAAGATCAGATACATCAGTAGATCAGGGTTGGGACGGTGGGGGAAGGGCGGGGTGGTTTGATTTACTGGTTCACTGATTTTACCGTTTAGGGTATGTAAAAAACATAAAATTTTTTACGTTATAAACTTGAAAAGTGTAAATTTTAGTAAACAAAAAAGTTTTAAGACATAAATTATTCCATTCTATTATTAAAAAACAAAAAGTTTTAAAAGAAATAGAATTAAGAACAAACAATATTTTTTTTTAAAAACAAATAATTTTTAAAGCAAAATAGTTTTTAATATGTTTTGCTAGTTAACTTCACTGTTGTTAAGTATTGAAGCTTTGTTTAATTAGCTGTTTTATTCGTGATAAGGTATGTTTAGGTTTTCGGTGTGTGTTATATTCTTGGTTCAGACTAATGATATGTAGCTTTGTTAAGCAAAACTTTTGCTTAACGTTGGCCTATATTCGTTTGATCATATGATAATTTGGTACGTGGAATGATTAATTTACAGTGTAATAGAAAATAAGTAATGATTGTTAGAGATATGTTTGGAAAGTGTGAATAGGTTACGTTTTGTATGCAGCTATAGTTACTTTCCTGTTGTTTAAGTATGGAAACTTTGCTTAATGTCTAGTAAATAAAATCAGATGTGTTAGGATTGATGTTATACATTATATTGTTACATCAGGTTGTTGATTGTTTTAGTTTATTGATGTGAATCTGGCTCCGTTAGCGTATTTCGTTGGGTCAGTATGATAATTACACAAGATTGTGATAAATTTTGCTAAATTTTACTAATTTTTGTGCAAAAATATAATGATATGTTAGAGATATGTTTGAAAGTGTGAATAAGTTACGTTTTGTATGCAAATGTTAGTTAAGTTACGATAAGTTTGAACTTTGTTAATGTTGACTGCTTATTCGTGTATAAGATGTGATAGGATTGTGAGTGTACATTAAATTCGTAGTTCATATGATTCTATGTTTGCTTTATTAATGAATTGTTATGTTAGCATATATTCATTGATCAGTAAAATACACAAGGTTGTGATACATTTTTTGTTAAATGTTACTATGTTATGTAAAAAACATCAGTGATATGTTAGAAAAGTGTAAGTAGGTTCCATTCTGCACTCAATGTAGTTACTTTACTGTTTGTTAAGTATGGAACTTGTTAATTTGGCATATATTCATTGATCAGTATGAATAATTAGACAAGGTTATGATAAATTTTGTTAAATATTATATGTTATTATGTATAAATATTCAGGATTTGGGTGGGATGGGGGGAGGGGTGGGTGTTTTTATTACTGATTTACAGGTTTAAGGTATGTAAAAACCCAATTTTTAAGTTTTAAATATGAAAAGCGTAAAATTTTTATAAAAAACATTGTTTACAGCATATAAAACAAAATAAAATGAAGTTTTGGTGTATACTTATAATATGACATGAGTCAATAGATCATAGATGGGGAGGGGCGTGAGGGAAGGGAGGCTGAGGAGGCTCGGGGAGGCCAGAGGCTCCAGAGGCTTTTGAAGGTGTTTGATTTATATAAAAAACTAAACTTTTTTGTAATAAATAGAAGATAAAAAATGTTAATTTCTTTATTTTTTTTATTTTTTTTTTTAAAATTTTTAAATTTTTTAAATTTTAATTTTTTTTAAATTTTTTAATTTTTTTAAAAATTTTTTTTTTTTTTAAAAAAATTTTTTTTTTTTAATTTAAAAAATTTTTTTTTTTAATTTTTATAAATTTTTTTTTTTAATTTTTTTTTTTTTTAATTTTTTATTTGCAGTGTATACGTTCTATGACAGATGTAACCAAGTTTCGTTGTTCTACGCCAAAATATTCCAGTTTTGTGGGGCTGGTGACCCCCCTTTGAGATGTGTACGGCTTACTTACATATAATGAAATGGGTACCTTATATGCAAAGGTATATACCGAGTTTCATCGTTTTATGTCAATTTCTTAGGTTTGGGGTCCCAGAGACCCCATTTAGGCTGTGTACGGTTATTTACCCCATATATGATATGAAGTACCTTTATATGGTAGGGTGTATACCGGTTTCATGTTCTACGCATATATTTCATAGATTTATGGGCGTCCCGAATTTGGCCAAATCGGTCATTTTCCCCCGGATACATCTAAGATACACCTAAAAAGGCTGAATATCAAGTTTCGTTGTTCTATGTCAATTATTTCAGAATTTTTGGGGTGAGTTACCCCGCTGGGGCAAACACCACAGTCATTTACACACGGGTCCATCTAAGACACATCCTCAGAAAGGTTGTATACCGAGTTGAAAGATTTATATGTCAATATTTCAGATTTGGGGCTGGTCCCGAATTTGGGTCAAATTGAGTTCTTACAACGTATACATCTAAGATACAACCTAAAAAGTTTGTATATCAAGTTTCAGCTTTCTAATCAAATTATTTTAAGTTTGGGGTAGAAATCCTTCTGGGGATCCTAGACAACCTATGCGGTCTTATACCATATCTTCAAAACTCTAGCGAACCTCGATACCATATAAGGAAACCACATTGTTGTTATACGACTGTTTTATTAACTCGGCACCGCAGTGGCTCCAGAACCGGTGCCGGAGCCACCTCAGATTCACATAGAACTATTTCTAGAAACTCAACTCTGAATCTCTCACCAAATTTCAGCCAATTACGAACACTTTGATTTTTAAGTGGGGGTGGGGTCCCCTTCGGGACGTGGGGATGTAACATCGGCTACGACCAGGGTACCTCCACCTAACACCCTCCAAATTTTAACCCGATCCGATAACTCCCATGTAGATGTATATTGAACTCGGAACCGGATGCGAGGAAAACCTCGGTGGAAATAATAAAAAAATAATAATAATAATAATAAATAATAATAATAATCAATACATAATAATATAATAATACAGAGACACCAGCACTATCCGATGTCTGAACCGGAGTCGGAGCCGGAGTCAGAGTCGGAGTCGAAGCACAACACACCTCGAAATTGTGATCACTCCGTGATCATAATTCTTCGGTAATATAATATAATGATATATATGTATGTGGTAGTGTAATGCGCACACGCGCGTAAAATAATAATCAATGACAGACAAACACAGAAAAACTGACTGTTTTTGTCTGTTTGTGATTGACAGACTTCGGTCTGCCAATTCCTCCATATAAGACTAATATATCTCTTCTTCCTAGCGAAAGAAGTGGTCGCGGAGGTGGCCCACTTACTACTCCGGATACTTTAATTCTTATCATCTTTTTGGAGACCTATCATAGTATTATATCACCGATTTTTGATCGAATTGTTCCGTTACCTGATCCATCTATGCCTCGTAAAGATATGCGCTCTGTGCTTGAAAAACGTGTTTATTATTTTTAGATCGTTTCTCACACAAACATCGATCAGGCTCTCCCTCATGTTTCTTGTTTCCTCTCAAAATGGTCCAAACTCTCTCCTCTCTCTTCTCTTTCTACTCTATCGTTGAAATCTCCCATCAACAAGGCACCTCTCCCCCTCCTCCTCCCTCCCCCTCTTCTTCCATGCAATTCCGATAAATCTAGTTTTTTCCTCCTCTGAGTGCCCTGTTGTGGTGCATATACCTGATAGTTCTATAATTTATCCGCTATCTCAACACGCAATCATAACCTCTCATTTATATTTTTACTCTTGAATAATGGTGCAGTCTTGGTCCCACTATTCCGACACCATGCCTTTCTCATTATTCTCTCACTCCACTATACATCAGAACAACTCCTTCTCCCATTCTTTTCCCTCTTCACATCCCCTCACCTTCAATCTCCGCTCCACAACATATCTATATTCTCTCTTTCATGAATGTCTATTATCCGTCCCTTTTTTCTCATAGGTACCACATTTATGGGGCGGCCCTATAATTCTTGAAAGTGTTTTCCTGATTCCTAGCCGTAAATCCTCGCAGAAGTCGTCGGTTCGTCTAAAGTTCGGTCGGCCTTCCGGCTCGCGCTGAGTTCTGCAAGCAGTCTTATTTTGGGCAAGCGGCTTGCTAGGCCTAATCCTTCCCTAGCCATAGCTGTTTAGCTGAGGACACCTCCTGGTGTCCTTGTTGCCCGGGGTGCACGACGGAGACGCAGAGTTCGACTTTGCCCCCAAATATAATATTATAATATATATATATATATATATATATATTATATATATATAATATATGGTCTTTTCGATAACATTGAATTTATATCGTTCAATTGTTTAATATATATATATATATATATAATATATATATAATAATATATATATATATTTATATATATTATATATATAATATATATATATATATATATATATATATATATTATAATATATATTATTATGTTAGCCTCTAGAAGAGGAACAATCCATATCTCAAAAACTACAATTAGCTACCGGGAAAAGGAATACATTTTTGGAAGCCTGGTAAAATTTTAATGGAAATTTTAAAAAAAAAACTAAAGATAAATAGCTAAGGAAAAGAATACTTTTGGAATGCTTGGTAAAATTTGGTTTAAAAAAATAAAAAAATAAAAATTTTGTTAATAAATTTTTTAATAGAGGAGGAAGCCTATTTATCTCTATGGAACATAATATAAGCTTTTTTTTTTTTTTAACTAATGAATACCCAAGGGTATACCGCGCCGATTGCATGAGTCGGGGTCTCTCGGCTCGGGGACTATGGTTAGGACTATTTCCGCCCTCCACTTACGGGGTTGGAAACCGTCACCCCCTGTGTTCGGTCGGCTCAAGCCCTAATTGCGTAGTTTTTTTAGATATTAAATTTTTTTTCTTTTTCTTTTGTTTTATACATTTTCCCCAAACTGAACAGTCCAGCATTTCGAAAATGTATTCCCTTTTCCCTGTAGTTAATTGTATTTTTCTTTTTTTTTTATACATTTTTCCAAACTAAATTTCACCAGCATTCCAAAAATCGTATTACTTTTCCTTGGATAGCGTATTTAAGTTCTGAGTTTGGATTGCCCTTTCTAGAGGCTGGCCATATATATATATATATATATATATATATATATATATATATAATATATATATATTATATATTATATATATTATATATTTTATATATATATATAATATATAATATAATTATAATATATAACTTTCTATGACTTTACTAACATCTGCGGCTTAAAATCTAACTTTGGCTATCCGTGGAATACCACCTCTCTACTCTAACCCTAACCTTTTGCTCTTGTCTGAGACCGATGGTAAGAAATTCATCTCTAACCTCGTTTATATCAACTATAAATTATTTCTAATTTCCGTTAAAGGGTGGAGTAATGTGCCTATGTTAAACATAAATTCCTTTTAACACGTCTCGAGAATCCCGAATTCCTAACTTCGACGTTCTATGGTTTATAATCTGTTTTCCTACTACTACAATAATCTTATGCTTTTGATACGATACTGTTATCTCACATCTTTTGAAGAGCCATTGAATATCTTACTATCTCTCACGAGACTGTTATATCTTCTATCCAAATACTGAGGTCCTCTATTTGGGGATTTCAATGTACACAACACTGATGGTTGGGGTCCTCTCATACTGATTTTAGGTGGGGAGGAGGTGATCATTTAGCATTCTACATTGGAAGCAACTATTAAAGACTCACACACGTTCCGGATCGTCCTTACCCAATTCTTGAACAACTTGACCTATGTTTCACCACTAGTCCCTTCTCGCTGATTAAATTCTCCGTTTTAGCTACTATGAAAAAACTGATTGCAATCCTATATCTCTTAATTTTTAATACTTTCTCTCCAACAGCTCCACCTGCCTACGCGTTTTTTCTCGGCACTTTGATCGGCGATTGGGGGGCCTTGGGTGCTTCTACGCTAATAAATTGGGAACTGACTGTTTGACTCTGGTGACGCTTTCAGCTTCTGCGATAAGGTGGGAGCTGTAATCACTGAAGGGATGAGAAGGTTCATTACTTCTTCGACTAAATCTTTCTCCTCCTATAATCATGGTGATCGTGCTTGTTCTCTGGCCAATTAGGCTAGAGACAGTGCGTATCGCAGGTGGAAAAATCTCGTTCTTCTATCACTCTTGTTAATTTTCTTAGCTAGATCGTTGCAGGGATACTCTTCGAGCGAGCAAGCGAGCTTTCCATCAAACGAAAATGCTATGACCTCCTTGGTTTCCTTACTGACAAATCTTTTCTGGCCTCTTGCAAAAAACATCTCTTAACAACTTTTGTAAATCTACTTTTCCTCTTCTTTCGTTCTGGATGGTTCTGTTGCTAATCTCCAACTGAAAAGGCCAATCTCTTGGCCTCCTAATTTTTCCTCTACTCAGCCCTGGATGATTTCTGGCACTTCCTCCTCTCCTTCTTCTCCTCTCAGGTGTCCTATGCTTTGCCTGTGATAATTTGATCGGGTGCATGGGCTCCTGAAATCTATGAACGTTTAGGAAGGCGGGTGGCCGGATGCATTCTCCCCGATGTTTTGGAGGGAGTGTGCTATCCGTGCTGGCCCTACTCTCGTTCACTATATTCCTCTTTGTCCTCAATCAATAAACTTTCCCTCAGTGTTGGAAGCACGCAATGTCCACCGATTCCGAAAAAGAAGCCGATCTGATCCTTCTAATTATCGCCCTATAGCCTCACTTGTATTCTTTTTAAGATCTTTGAAACCTTCTCAACTATCATTTCTAGATCAGCTGGAATCTCAATCCCTCCTCATTTTATACTGGCTTTCGGCGCTCGAGGTCCACTGGCGATATACTTTCCTATCTTCTGATTTATGGTTTTCCGCTTAGGAACTACGGGGAGACTGCGTGGTGGCGCTTGACCTATCCAAAGCATTTGACTGGTATGGCACGCTTTACTGCTCTCCAAGCTCCCTTCTTTGGGTTTCCTCCTTCTCTTTGCTTACTTTATGTCTATGTCTTTCCTCAATATCGCTCAATACTCGGCTGTTTGTTGAATACTGGGGTACGACTTTACTTCTTCTTAATTTCTCACTTGATCAATTGTTGGTGTTCCTCAGGTTCTTGTTTATATCTACTATTTTTAATAATTATCTATACTTATTTCATTATGATCTTCTCATAATGTGGTGCTGTTTATGCTTAACTCTATCCCACTCGTATGCCGTGACTCGACCGCTTTGTCGTAATTTCTGACCTTCAAATGTTCTTAATATTCTGGCTCCTTCTTTTACTTCTTAAGAATATGCTCTCGCTTAAATCTCTTATACAGAAAATTGCTCTAGCGTCTATATCTCGTTCTGATTGAGAGATTTCCATATTCTTCGCGCATGGGTGAGGAGGGTTCGTTCTCCTCTAGAGCCTCACCTTGCTTGTGAAATTATAAAATATTCTTTCTTAAAAACTATCATGCTCAAACTTCCTTGTCTTTCACTTCTCTTACCTCTGCATCTATCATAGATGGTTCTGTACTGTCTCAATTTCTCTCATCCTGTATATCACAGGGCAGGATTTCTCTCTCTGTCGCTCTCTCTTGATTTTGAATCCTAATATAACTCATAACCTTTGGAGACTCAACATATGTAAAACAAACGGCATGGCATTCGCCTCCTTCTCGTGCCCACTCCATCTCACTACTCTTCATACATGGTCGTACAATCAGGTTGTGCCTTGGTGGGGAGCATGTTTCGATAGTAAAACCATTTGTGATATCTCGGCTGTTTGCGTTGGCGAGCACTCCTATTTTCTTGTTATTCTTCACGTTACCAGACGTCTAGCGCGCGCATGGCCTCCTAGCCATGCCATCCCTTGTCCATGCGGAGTGTTTGAGGGTAGCATTGTGCTCTGTGTGTGTGCTGCGTGCCCTGCCCTTCGATCAATCCGGCTATTATTTCTCTATGTCTCAATACCTACACTTTCCCTCAGTCCTCAGTGTTGGAAGCATGTCCAACCTATTCCGAAAAAAGGAACCGCTCTGATCTTCCTAACTATCGCCCTATAGCTCCTCACTTGTATTCTATCTTCAGATCTCTGAAACCCTTCTCAAACCTCTCATTTCTTTAAGATCATGGGACCGGCGGTCGAAGTCCCAGTAGAGAGAACTTATCTAAACTATTGTCTCACTTCCTGTCTTACTCTGATCGCACGTCAACGTTGGTCTCTTCCGGGTCGCTGCGGGCTATGGAGTCTGCTCTGCGATATACTTGTCGCTGCTAATTTCTAACTGACTTATCGGTTTTTCCTGTCACTAGGATGAAACACCTACGGGGAGACTTGCGTGGCTTGGCGCTTTGACATATCCGAGAGGGCCAGCGAGGTTAGAATGCGTAGACTCGGGGAAGTGATCACTGTCGCGTTCGCCTGCTCTCAAGCCTCCTAAACTATATCGTTGGACTTGGTCCGGGCCGTATGGCACTCCTCGTGCTGCTTTGTGCCTTTGCTGTATACTGTAGCTTTATGTTGTTTCTTTCGAATCTTTCGGGTGTCACACCTACTGCTGGCGCTGGTCCGCTCTTCCAATTGGCGGGGTGCTGCGACTTCCTTCCTCTTTGCCTATCCCTTCTCTCCTGGAATTATTTGTGTTGTATTTCCTCATCTACGCGGTCTCCTGTCTTCCTCACTCCTTGCTGCTTTATCTTTTCTGACTTTTTGCCTACTTTTTTTTACGTTACATTGCACTCCTTACTCTACACAGCTTCTGCCGATTCATGAGCATCTGCTACTCACTATCGCGTCTACATTTCTGCAACTTCGTTGGTCCGTGAGCGAGTAGACAAGCGTTCGTATCCCCTACATCCATCTCCCCTTCCCTCATTGACTCGCTGGCATATCTCTGCGTCTCGCAGTGTGCTGTGTTTACGTTACTAAGACTATTTGCCTTATACTTAATCTGATATACTTATATCTTATCTTTCCGTATTCTAATTCTTCGCTGATAAATACTAGGAATATAGAATTTCCGGGTGGGGTACGTCTGATACCCTTATGATGAATAAATTCAAGTTTCCTTATTAACAAAACTAACAACTTCTTATACAAATTCTCGTCCCTCCTAAGACACTTCTAACTTTCCTATCTCTTTTCGTACACGTGTTCTCTCGTATCTATCCCTCATGTTTGACAATATTATTACATCTCTTTCTCCGGCCTCAACATAAACAAAAAAAATTATGTATCGAAAATCCTCAAGAAATCACAAATCGGTTGCTAGGTCGGCGGCCTCATATACGAAACTAAGTATGATTTGCTTTATGAGCTTAGCGAGATACTTTTTCATTTTTTATCCTCTTCTACTAGTATTTAACTTCTCACATTGTCTTGAGCTTTCAACAAATGGTGTTCAATTTATTCCTGTACTCTGTATCAATGAGAGTTTGTTACTTACCGTCTCTATCCATTTTCAATACTAGGGGATATGACTTTCTTGTTCTCACTCTCAGGTACCTATTTATAAATTTTGATACGGGTAATCTTGAAATGGATCACATTAACCACGAGTCTAAAAACATTATGGCACTACTATTTATATACTTGGTTTACACAAGGTAGATCATCCTTATCGTGTTCTCTTTTAAGGAGTATCATCTTTGGACTCTAAAAAAATCTGATTACCCAGGTGGAGATTAATTTATACCCACACTTGCCCTCTTATTAAATATACTGGTACACTAACTATAAATTAATTAATATATGGCCTAGATAATTACTGGCTGAATAAAAACTAAAAATATAATATTAAAATATCAAAATTTTAAAAATCGCATACTTTGGAGACTTCTTATTTATCTATTATTTTTCCTATAATAGGTATATATATTTATTATATCTATTTATTTTATATTATATTATTATATATCATATTATATATAATAGACATTGGGTCAGGGTGCTCGAGGGAAGCTTATTATCGGTCAGGGCAATGGTAACCAAGGGCTGGAAACCTATTGTATTTCTATGGGAACGGAAGGGCCACTAGCTGTAGCACAAGGGAAGTTGGCTGTAGTTCCTATAGGAAGTCGCAGATGGAGTTATAGTTAGAGCGCGCGCGCGCTCTGTTATATAATTTGGTACTATTTCCTATAGGCTTAATTTGTTCTGCTGACGGTTGTTCTTTTTTTTATTTCCGTTCGGTGATATAATCCCCAAGCCCGTCATCGCGATTCTCTAATCAATTGACGATATTTTTATATAGTCTCTAGATATTAGGATATAAGCTTCCACTCTTCCACTTCTTGTGTTGTCCCTAGTTTGAAGATCTCTTTTACTCTCTCTCATTTATAAACGATGAGAATCTAGGATGCTTACACATGTTTCTGCAGTAGTATTCAGTACTGTAGTTGTTATGCATGTCCATAGTAGGACTGTATCAAATACGACCTCTTTCCTCCTTGAATGGCGCTCTGCCCGTGCGTGAGTGTTGACAATCTGTAAAAAAAAAAAAAAAAAATATATAATATAATATATATTAATATTATTATATATTATATATAATATATATAATATATATATATATATATATATATATTATATATATTATATAATATATATATATATATATATAATATATATATGAGCTGACTGCCGTCATGAATGAACGCACTAAAAAAGAGAGCTGAGGAAAAAAAGAGAGGAGTCAAAGGTAAGAAATTAAAGAGAAAGACAATCAGCACACAAAAAATAAAAGCGAAAGGTTTGGAATCATTTCTCCAATTAAGAAAAGAATGTTTTCAAGATTGAACTAGAAGGAACTTAAAAAATAACTGCGGTCAGTTCTTTACAAAGTTTAACCTAAGTAGCCTGATTTTGAAATTTTAATAAATTTAACATCGGAATAAGAACAATATATACTAACATAATTAAATGAAATGGTGAAGCTCCAAAATTTTAAATCAAACTCTTTTCTTTAAAATAAATCCTTTTAAAATTCATATATGAAAATTTTAGATTTACATCTTTTGAAAACTCTACAGTAAGAAAATATATTTTTGAATAAAAGAAAAAACTATGTATTTAAAATTCTTGTCAGAAAGTATGAATTCACTGGCGAAATTGAACTATATATAGAGGAGGATTTTTTCGTACTAGATTGATTGGAGCTGAGTACTTCTTCTTCTTCTTCATCTACCTTTTCTCCCCAAGACTGGGGGTAAGGTGCGTACATGCAAATCGGAAAGAAAAACAGTAGATAATATGACAAGTCACAAAGAAAGCCCCAGCCTTTTTATACAATTAAGTAAGAACTCGTCGCAGTCAAAAAATCCACCCTAGAGCTTCACGGGGCGACGGATCCTCACTATGGTAAATCGTCAAGTGTAGGGTTTCATCCCCTGGCCAGGTGGGCCACAACCAATACCCCCTCACAAACCCCCGCCATTCTCTTCCTATTATGCACCTTCTTTCTCGCCTCCTGCCAAACTCACATTTCTCTCCTGCAGCCATTCCTTTATATATCACCTTTTCTTCGGTCTCCCAACGGTCGGTTCCCAACACACACTCACCACTAACATCCGCTTAACCAACCGACTATCATCTCATCCGTTTCCACAATGACCAAACATCTCAACATACTTTCATTATTCTCTCGTTTACCCCCTTTCCTTCACACCACATATCCTCTAATACGTTTCATTCCTCTTTGTATCAATTCTTCTCAACATTTAATACACGCAACTAAGATTGTCCATCGAACACATTCGAAACTTTAGAATCCTATACTCTATTTCGCAGACATAGTCTCGCTAACTATACAATAAACAGGTAGAACAACATACCTTCAATGCAAGACCTAGCGCAACTCCCGACTCAGTCCTTTTACATTCCCCAACGATTTAAATTGCACGCAGCCACCTTCCTGCATTCACTAACTTTCCTACTACACTCTGCATCATCCGTTCCTTCTCATTAAACATATACCCTAAATATTTAAACTCAGACACTTGTTCCAGGCTGCTCACTACTAACATAACTTCCAACTGAGGACTGTCCTCAAACTCACAACCATAGCCTTACTCTTATACGTTTACTTTCAAACCACCACACCCTGCCAAATCTCTCTAACCAATCCTTCCTCAAACCCTCTTCAGATCTCACCACAAAGAGCCAATCATCCGCATATAATAGGGTAGGACACCTACTTCTTTTTCCCATTTTCTCTTCTCTTAAAGGATATGAAGTTTAATGCGCATTTTGTTCATTATGAAGATTTTCTTCGTACATTCGGCGGAGTCGGCTCTAATAGGTCAAGAAGGAATGGATCAAGCACCAAAATAGCATCCGGTAGCTCAGCGGTAGAGCATCGCCCATACTAGGGCGAAAGACCCAGGTTCGTCACTAGTCGGTCGTGTTAGTGTGAGCTATTCTCTTCTTGGCTCCGTCTTGCTCAGAGTTTAAAAGTGAGCACACCCCCTCCTAGATAAGGCGCTTCTGCCCGTGAGCGGTGGCTGTTAACTGTTGATGTGCATAATGTATATAATAATATATATATATATATATATGATATTATAATATATAATATATATATATAATATAATAGTATATATATAATAGATATATATATTATATATATAATATATATACTATATATATATATATATAATATTGACGAAGGTCATTTGAAAAATACTCTTCAATACTGTAGTAGCTCAAAGTTGAGCGTTCGGCACGTTTTCTATCTGTGATGCTCTCAAACAGCGATTCAAGCCCTGACATGGGAGAAATATTTCCCCCTACTCACACACAAACACATACACACAGTTTCTTATTATGTATATATTTTTTTTGTATATTATTAGCCTTTAATATTTCAAAATATTCTCTCATTTCCAAATAACTTTTACTTTTTGTGTTGAATTGAGTAATACATTATTTTTTTCCTTTTTTTCTTTATTTTTATTGAAGAAAAAAAATGAAACCTATTATTAGCTACATTGCGTTATGTCTAAGGCATTAATTATATCTATATGATGCATCATCCTATATACACCATACACCAATTAACCTATTTATAAAAGACGTACAAACATAGTTATATGTTAACCAATATGCATAGTTATGGCCATTTGAATGTATATTAAATGTAGACAAGACTATGCGCACAATTAGTTTAAAAAGACATATATACATAATTCTATGTTAATAAATTATTATTATATATATATATATATATATATATATATATATATATATATTATATATATATATATATATATATATATATATATATATATATATATATATATATACCTATATATTATATATAATATAATTTACTATGTATATTATATATATTTATTAAATTATATATATATATATATATATAATTTTAATAATTAATAATTATATATATATATATATATATATATATATATTATAAGAGGTGAGCTGCGAGCACGTGTTTAACTCTTTTGCTTATTTGATTAATCATGAAAGCAAATTGGCAGCTAACTTTTATGACTAAGCAGAGTACTGGTTGTTAAAATTTTGGTTATCTTACCTTTATTCAATATGTATGTAATAGGAAAAAATCACACATACCTTTCATTCATATATATCTATATATATATATATATATATATATATATAATATATTATATATATATATATATATATATATATATATATATAATATATATATATATATATATATAATAATATATAAATAACATAAAAATCCCATCCATATACACATTACAAAAAATATTCAAACAAACAAATCACACATATATAAAGTTAAGGTAAACATTTATAAAATTCCATACACAGTATAAATGTTCAACAATCTAATATACCTAATATACTAAACAAAATCCAAATGCAAACACAAGTAAATCACACGTCTATACATACATATATATGCATACAAATACATTAATCCACATAATATTTTACATACATAGAAAAAGTTGAAAAAAAAAGTAACTTAAGGGTGAAGGAGGAGAGAAGGAGAGAACCTGTTTTCTCCTTCAGTGTCTGAAGAGGAAAGGCGTCCAGAAACAGGTTTCATTATGCATCTTGAAGACGCAGTAATTTAAATTACTTACTTCCCAAGGAAAGACCAGGGAATCATCGCTAATGTACAATATATATATATATATATTATATATAGTATATATATATAATATATATATATAATAATATATATAGTATATATATATAGTATATATATATATATTAATATATATATATAATATATTATATATATATATATATATATATATATATATATATATTCAGGGCCGTAGCCCAAAAATTTTTGGGGGGTTGGGGGTAGTTGAAGTTTATATATATATATATATATATATATATATATATATATATATATCTTATTAAGATATATTAATATATATATATTATATACTCGCCTATACTACAAGAATGTGATTACTTCCTTATAGCGAAATAAGGCACATGTAGATACATGAAGCCACATAATATTGGTTCGATGTATTTACTCACCTTTTATATATATAGTATATATACTATATATAACATATAATATATACAATATATACTTTAGTATATAGTTATAAGGAGTAATAAACTATACCCCATTATATATAGGCATAAGAAATAAAATATAAAATATATACTATATTTATAATAAGAGTTGTACACTATATAATAAGGTATAAATCACAGGTATAGAAAGGATACTGGTGTACCCTATATATAGTATAGCCTACTATTAATTGACCACAAATAATTATCTTATTCTTCTTGCTCTCCTAGCAGCAAATTGATTGATAACTTCCTCGGTTTATATTGCGTAGCTATGGTGAATATGATCATTAAAGCGAGTTCTTTTAGTCTTTCCACTCCTGTAGAATTGAGAAATTACGTTTTGAGATGATTGAGAGTAGAGAAATATCCTTCCGAAGTGCACGTTGCTAGTGAGATGAATGATAAAATTCTTAACATTCCAAATGGAGTTGTATAGATCAAAATTATTTAAAAATTCTTAATTTTTTTTTATAGGTATCGATGGAATGATTTTACCAATATTGGTAAGTATTTTATTTTATTGGTAAGTATCACAAGCTTGCTTTTAAACTGGTAAGGAAAATCATCAGTAAAAGGAATTGCATTTGCTTTGTTGTTTTCGTTTTTCATTGATTGTGACACGTGTCATTCTCATTTCTTCATTAACAGAAAGCAGATGTTCCGTTGCAGCTTTCACAATGCTTGGAAATTTAAAATCAATGTTTGTGTGAAAATCTTTCAAAATCAGCATCACATTTTCAAGATGATTAAGAACATTTCCTTTCACTAGTGATTGAGATTTTAATGTAGTACATAATGGAAGAGTAAAGGAGAAAGAAGCTGATGTAATAATTAATCATAAATAGTTTGCTGGTGATTACACATTTTGTTGTAGAAGATTCAATAACTTGATCCACCTCAATCTCCTCTAAACCATAGTAATCCCCATTATTACATTCCACCCCCCCCCCCTTGTTTCGCATTTCGTGTTATTGTCCACTTTGTCTATGGGAAAATCTTTCCTATTTTATTTTGCCAAAACAATTGTCTGCATTGATGACCTAAAATAGAGCCAAGTTGTTTTCATTGTGGCACTAAGGCTATAACGTGTTGTACTTAATATGAATGTAAACAGCAATGATCAAACAATACCGTGGGATATTTTCTACAACTTGAACACTTTTAAACTATATATCATTGTCTAATCAGAAAGGCACTATTTATTTCAGCCTTCAAAGTATTACCTCAGCTTGTGAATCTCCTTTTGTGCTTTCAAGTTTCAACAGTCACAAATATAAGAAATCTTCACGAATTACAAATATGGTTTCCTCATATATACTCATAATTTGCTTCAATAATTATTTATATTATTCTAATAAATGAAAATTAAGAGACATAAGCCATCAAAATATTTTGATGGTTTTAATAATTTCGGGAGTGGGGGTTCAGATTCCCTGAACCTCCCTTGGCTACGGCCTTTATACTATACCTTATATATATATATATATAATCATATTACGTCAGAATATATATAATAGGATAGTATAGTTCATATATATATATATATAATAAGTAACTCATTATATACTCTATATATATTATCTCTACTATATGATAGTAGTACTATATATATATATACTATATATATATACTATATATTAACTGTAAGTATATATATATTATATATAATAACAACAACAAACCTTTTTATATATTTCCGGATTACTTAAATATGAGAAAAAATAAATAAATTTGTAACCCTCAATTTGACCAGAGTAACAAGTAAATTCGCCCATGACCCTCGATTCCTTACCCAAGAGACGCGCACAAAAACACACAATCCAAGATTATAAATATACAATTAATATATACAACAAATAATAAAATATTAATATATATATAATATAATATATATAACTTCAATAAAAATAAAAAAATAATATAAAGATGGCAATCTATATATATATATATAACTATTATATATATCTTAATATATACTATTATTATATATACTCATAACATTATACCCTATATAGTGTAATGATGAGGGTGGTATGAATTATATGTAATTGGATATAAATATTATATGTTAATACTGAGATTGATGATAGTATAATAGAAAAAAAAGAGATATTATTTACGTTTGTAGTTGCGTGGTGGTTAATGCTGAAGACAAATAACAGAAAGGCTGGTGCTCCTCTGGGTCTGTACTGAGATTCTTCGAATTTATTTTCTTTTCTTCAATCTTTGTAATTTCTTTTTCGGAGACGCAACTTTTCTTGGGCAAAGTTTTGAGGATAAACACGACCATCTCAATGGAACTTTTTATTCTCTTTGGACATTAAAACCTTAAATTAATTTTTACACGATGATTTTTCAATATTCATTTTATTAACAAAAATCTTTAATTACGTAATATGAATTAACATGCTAAATATATATATTTTACAGCACATTAAATATCTCTTGTTATAGCAAATTTTTATTCTTTTTGTATTTTAATAACAAATTAAAATTCTAATAATAATAATAGCATTATTTCCAGTGTATTAACTATTTTATAATATTGTATATACAAATATGTCTTTATAAAAATCTTTAATCAATATAATAAAAAGTAATAAGTGGAATTAACCTCGAGTTCCGGGCAATTTTTACAACCAAAATGCTCACATATATATATATAATACGAAAAATACTGATGAAATATTATTAATATATGTATATATATATATATATATATATATGATAATATATATATATATATATATACTGATTAACACGAGGTGAAAGGATACTGCGTATTATAGTATATATATATATAATACCAAAAAATCAAGGGCAGAAGTATCCAAATTAGGGGACGGTTGTTAGTCAAAGAAGTAAAACTCGCCGAGCACCGAGCGAAAGCAAGCTCGTCAAGGCGAGAGAGAATACATAACAAATTTTGTCCCCACAAAGACACGAATGTTAGAACCTGAAATACCTGCAAACGCTCTCGCTTTGTTTATAGCAAGTGCTCTAACCACCATGAGCTGCCTGAACGCTTTTAATAAATAATATAAAATAAAAAAAACTTTATATATATAATATATATATACATATGAGCATGATATACTAATATTATATATATAAATACATAATTAATAAATATTATAATATAATATATATATATTAATAATATATAATGATATATATATAATATATAGAAATAATATAATATATAATAATTAACATATATATATATATATAATATATATATATATTATATATATATATATATTATATATATATATATATATATATATATAATATATTAGTATATATATAATATATATATATATTATATTATATAATATATATATATATATTCCCTTATTTTGAAAGGAGTATTTTTATTGTGTGGAGAGATTTTTTACACGACATTTTCTAACTTTTTATTGGCATATATCTAATTGGGGGCCTGAAGAGTATGCAGTAGCGTCGAAAGACCTAACTCCATCTTCAAGGCGCCATCACCAGGTGTCCAGCCTGTCCTATCCCTCGTTCTTAATAATTTGTAGGTGTTAAATATTGGCATAATCGCAATTTATTAATTTAGATCTTAACAAAGAACATTAGTGGAAGTAAAGATTACTCACCTTCTGCGGGACTTGCACCACCGGGCGTGTTGCGAACTGCAGAACAATATACAACCACTACGATACTTAACCACTGAGCTATCCCCTCAACCCTCGTAAACAACAGTGTTTGTTCAAGAACAGTTTTAAAGCAATCGAGCTCCCTTCAAGGCGACATCACCAGGTGTCCAGCCTGTCCAGCCTGTCCTATCCCTCGTTCTTCATAATTTGTATGGTGTTAAATTATTGCACAATCGCAATTTTATTATTTAGAATCTTTAAACAAAAACAATAAAGTTGGGAAGTGTAAAGAATTAACTGCTTCTATGACAACCGAGACGTTGCGACTGAGAGGACAATTGTTGTATGAGTGGGGAGAGTAGAAGCTCAGTGGTAAGAGAATCGAGAGTATATTGTCCTCGTCGCAATATAATCGCGGTGGTCAATCCCCAGGAAAGGCAGTAATGTCTTAACCTTCCAACTTAGGTTTTTGTATTAAGATCTCTAAATAATAAACATTGCGATATGCATTTAACATTAATAAGCAAGTATATATATATTGAGTATATTGAGTATATTATAGTATGGATAAAATAATATATATATATACTATATATATATATATATAAAGTATAATATTATCAGAACAAAATATATATATATAGTTAGGTAATAACTTATATATATTGGAAATATTATAGATATAATAAGTGGATATGAAAAATGGGGTAATGTATGAGTAATATATATAATATAAATATATTATAGTATATATAGTATATACTAAGTGAGGAATAATAATAAGTATAACATATGATCTTATTTAAATTAGATATATATATATATCATATATATAATATAAGTACTACTTTTTCTGATGATCGACTTCGAATACTTCACAATTTCTACTTTTTGTCAA
>JABUQX010044464.1:47500-57999 GCA_015478945.1 Trachelipus rathkii
TACAATAGTTTAAAAAAAACATTGCGAATGAATTACTGTTAGAAAATAGGATTTATCCTTGGGACAAGCACCAAAAATGTTTCAACAAAACTTTCAAAGCCGGAAGAACATATTACCTCATCATTTTTTTTTCTTATAGGAAAAAATAATTATTGAAGAATTCGGTGACATTTATGTTACTCTTTCTATAGAACATTTTTTTTTCAGTGCGATTTTATATAGTAGGTGAGAATTAGAAAATAAATTAAAAACTTGCTATAAACTGGATTTGATCGAAAAATATTTGAAATTTAAAAAACAATAAAGCAAGAAGTCACAAAAACACTAAATCAGCTAGCGAACTAGTATATTATTATACTAATTACTTAAACTAAAATCTAATAATAGGAAAAAGCTGAATAATTTAACATGAATAAAACAAGACATTCTAAAAGAAAATCTTTTAGGTTTAGGTCTAAGATATCAAGGAGAAAGAGGGTAAAAAAAAGTGATTGTCTATAAGACCAATCAAAATATACTATCGTGTCTAAGAATTGTTGGAGAACTCAAGGCTGAAACAAACTTTAATTAAGGAAAGAGTGAGTGTGAAAGTATGTTGGATTTTTTTTTTATTGTTGGAGAAAGGCAAGATAAGAGTTACGTGATATTGACCCCTATACCATTGAACTTTTCATTATTTGAAACTTTGGAAATAATGCTGCAGAGATATATTTGGTAAAGCAACATGAGTAAAAAATTAAACAAAACTTTATCGGATTGAGCAATTAATGAAAGTTTAAATGAAATATTTTTCTCTAAAATGAATGGGATTTTTAAAAAATTTGATAATTCATATATGAAAAAGTACAACCGTGAGGAATATTGAAAATAGAATTATTTATATGCTGTACTGAATGGGGTCTTTCGCAGGAAATAGAAGCTCTAATTTTTTCTGCAAAAGATATAATAGTAAAATGTCCTAGGGTTACTGTGAAAGGTTTTTTTAGATTAAAAGATAGTTATAGGACATGACGAGAATTTAGTAGTATAGTTAAGCAAAAGCGATAGCAAGCATGTTTTGTCATCAATGGAAGTAAAAGGTTGTGATTGAGGGCAAACCGCTGTTTTCCCTATGTTACGACAATATGACAATAACCATGGGCAGAATTTCACAATACGTATATTTTCGTGGCCCATAATTAATCAGAAAGCGTATATTATTTAGGTGTATATATACATTATTCGTAACAGATCGATTTCATTAATGGAATGAATGTTGGGAATGGAATAGAACTATTCATATGCAAAAATAAATTCTCATTTGAAATGACATGGAAGTTAGTGTAATCTAGATTCAAATGAGATTAGTGTTGTTTTATAGTCCACTGAGTATGCGTCAAAAATGAACTGATATGTTGTAGCTTCTAATGGGTATGATAGATGATAAATTTAGTAGCTGTTGTGTCCATTTCTAGTATAAATATGGGTAACAAAAAGATGGGTGAAATAAAGTTGATGGCATTAGTTTTAATCTTGGTTTAGCTAATTGGTAACGAAGTGATAACTAATGATGTAATCATTAGTAATAACTGTAAAACTGAATGTCAACTAATGTAAGTAATGCAAAACTGGACGTAACAATTTTCATTACAGCCTGAAATGATTATTACTTCGATTTAATAAATGAGGTCGCAGTTATTAAAAGTAAATTAAATATGATAATTAAATGTAATTAAATTCTTTTAAAAGTTACCTATGATTATAGCTAGAAATTACGTTAATTTTAAAAACTCTAAAAAGTTGGAAAACAAGTTTGATAATGTTTCTGAATAATAATTTTAATTAACCTTGAAATTTCAAATAATTAAAATAAAATGAAATCTTCATAAAATGAAATCAATGTTTATTGGATCTTGGATAATACAACTAAATGGGATATGTAATATTTAAAAACATTCTGATTATAATGAAAATGGAAAATTAAAAATAAAGGAGTTATATATTTCAGAAGCTCTATTTAATTAATATTAATGAAAGCTGATCAGGCTAATCAATATATAATCAAAACTAATTAATAAACTCTAATCCTAATAGAAATGTTAAAGATCAAATTAAAAAAAAATTAAAAGCAAGCTGATTAAATAGCTTAAGGCTAAAGTAAAATATAAGAATAAAAATTAAAAAATAAAAGCAAGCTAATTATATTAAAATTAAACTAAAAAATAGATTAAAATTATTAAAAAGATTCTAATATTAATAAACAATTCTGAATTATATTTTATTATTTAAATATTAAAACGAAATTTTTCGATTTTAATTTTTTGTTTTTCTTTTAAAAATAAAAAATAATAATAAAAACATGTTTAACTAGAATAAAAATAAAAGTATATAAATAAAGTATATAAAACGTTGTTATTTTACGAAACGTAAAATTGAAAATGCAATTTTCTAATTTTTATGGGGGTAAAATGAGTAACAGTAAAGAAAAAGCACTGACACCCTGGGGGCAAAAAAAAATTTTCCGAATTCGTAACGGACATAATAAAAATATGGAAACTTATACTTAAAAAATTAAGAGTAGAAAAGTTGTAAACAATGTGTTTTGTGTAATATATCTTTATGTATAGAAAAACTTAAACCTAAATTCAAAGTTTATGAACACAAATAAAATATAAAGAGTAAAATATTAAATTTACAAAAAGATTTTTTTTAAAACAATTTTAAGAGATTTTAACTCTTAGGAGGCAAGGTAAGTGTGTAGTGTATTATTCCTCTTCGTACGTCTCGTCTTAAAGATGGCAAACACAACTGGGAGGTCTCTTTAACGACTCGGAGGTTCAGACAACGACTCTTTTGTTGTTTTTTATCAAGTTCCTTGGTTGATTCTTGCGCTGGTAGAGGTGGAGGAGGTTCTTGCTCTCTTTGCCTTGTTTGGCTTTCTTGTAACCCTTGGTTCCACATCCCTCGGACCTCTGAATTGCTGGTGAGGCCTATACGACGAATCCCTCTCCTTCTATCATCTCTTGTGTCTTCAGATGTTGATAAATCCCATAATTTCTTCCGGAGGTGTTACCTCATCATCTTTTGGAAGTGCTTCAGAAACTTGGCACATTATCCCCTACAGTTCCATCTGCAAGTGGTGTTACCCAAAAGTATCCTCTTGTACTTCTGCAATGACAGGCCTGTCTCCCTCGTGTTCAGCAACTGTCCTGAAATATATGAATCCTCCCTTTGAGTCCATGCATTTGGTGATGAGATCTGCTCACTATCCCCGATACTTGAGTCTTTTGTTTGTGGATGTAGAAATTAATTCAATCTACTTCCTTTTCGAGGAGTATCAAGGTTATTTATTTGATTCAAGACACGTTTGTGTTTCTACTACACCGATTCTGCTGTTCTTGTGTTGAAAATCTCTTGGTATACCCACGCTTTGTTCATCAAATAAAATTAGGTTGGAATCCACGAATAAGTGGTTGGAGTATTTCTTGATCTCATCTACCTGTCGATTTATCTTCCTTCAAGTTCCATACTTGTAATTTTTCTTGTAATAATGTTTCTTGAATTGCATCTGGATCCCAAATCTCATCATTACAAAATGAAAAATCGAGATTCCTGTAAATCTTTTCCTACTGCGCGGAATTTCTTTTTATCACTCTCTCGTAAATTGCCTCTTTTATTCCAGACAGAAAGCATAAAGCTTATTTTATTCGTTTATTTGATTGAGCTATATATGTTTTCTTGAACGTTTTGTTCAACTTTGAACTTTGTTCTGGTTTCTTAAAACAGCATACACAAACCAACATACATCACCCCTTATCTACCCTTTCAATTTCTGACTTAATTGTTTGTGGCAGATGTTTGTTGTTGCTGTTCCATTGCTAGCTTTTAATGGTATAACCTATTTATCCTAGACTTTCCTCTTTTGCTAGTCTCTTATTGCTTCCTCATTCTTTCCACTACGAATGTGACATCTACACCTTCATCTGATTTATGAACTTTCTATTTTTCCGATTTATATATGTAAATGGAGAGACATATAGTCAGGCATTCTCGCGGTAGGGAAGTCTCTTTATTAGTATCCATGCAGGAGAAAAACGAAAATGTGGAGAAGATCCAATTGATCTATTATTCGATGTATTAAATGCTATTTGAGCAAAAGATTAAGTAATTTATTGACGCTAATCTCTATGAATTATTCCTTTACGTAAATGTACAAGTAGGAAATTTACAATATCTGCATTTCAAATCTTCAACTACATAATACCTTTTGGACTTGGTTTGTAGGGCAAGAATATTTAATGCTTTTTATCCTTCCAAGCTTACCATAGCCTATGAAGGCAGTGAAGTAAATTCTGGGGCATTGTCCGAGCTAAAAATTTCTTGGGTCATCGAATTGCCGAGGCTATATTACTCTTTCTTGTAAGCTTGAGTCAAAATTCTTGCTCGTTCTTGTCCTTACATGTCGACTTAAATTTCGCAGTATCGAGTCAAAAACATCTCTGAAGACGAAGAAATGTGTTTGGAGCTCCTGAATATTGAGAACATGTGGGAAGTTTACCTATACAATCCACGTGTACTCTAGAAAATGGAGTATAAGGAAAGAGGCCATCTGTTGATTTAAGCTTTTGGAGGCCTAGGACCTTTAACCTTTGCACAGACAGCACAAACTGAGAAACAGTACTCCCTTTTACTAACTTATCTTAAATGGGGAAAACGTATCTCTCCTCTAACTTCGTTGTTTCCACAGTCCTTTGCTGTCCTCCATGCCCCTTCCAATGTGAAGAATGGCAATGATCTATAACTGAGTAGATAATGCTATCTGGGACCTGTATTACATAAGGAGGTTCCTTTCTGGTGCATAGTACAAACAACTTTTCTTTATGAAAAAAATTGTTGGAAACATTTTTAAATTTATCCTTAGCCCACTTAACTAAATCTTTCAATCTAGGGCAATTCTCTTAGTTCCCTAGTTATAAAATTCTTTCGATTATAGATAAAAATCTTTTCTTGGTAGTGCACATCGGTTTCCTTTTCTCCTCTAAAGAAATAAACGTTCGGTGCTTTTTAGCTGGGTGCCTACTTACAAATAGTCAGCGCGGTATCATTTTAGTTTTTTCCTGTCTTTACTTTATAAGTTGGATGAAAACTTATTAACATAAACAAATTCCAAACGGGCTTAAGCGTACCCGTTAGTTTGTTTTAGGTTGCGAAATTAATTAATTAAGCAAAAGAGGTTTGGATTGTCCCAGTTAATATAGTGGATGGGGTTAAACCAAACACTGTATTCTTGAACTTCACCGCCCACTTTGTTTTAGTGAGAATAAAAGAAAGAAGAAAAACCCAACAATAAAAAAAAGGCCCCCCCACATACTATTTACTGGTTCCCCTATTTTTTATTTTTTTTATTTATATTTCCTTTATAATATAATAAATCCCATAAGTTTGATCACTCACTGGCCTCTAAACACTCTTGAAACGAACGATAATGGCTTTCCTTTGCCGTCATCTGACATTTGTAAAGAACTCCCCCTATTCCATAGTCGCAAAGGCGTCTGTACCTATAAAATGGCTTGAATAGTCTGGAGAAAAGTTAACTGAGGTTGGCACCAACAAGCCTTCTCTTTTAAGAGCTCAATGCTTTTTGGTGTGTGCTTCCTTCCCATTCAAACTTAAACAACTCCCTCTTTTATTAAGTTATATTAGAATGGTTTCGCAATTAGTGCAAAGTTATTTTATACTTATATATATTATACTGTATTAATATAATTAATATTATTATTATATTATTTTATTATATAAATCACTAATTTATATTATTTATTTATTTATAATTATATTATTATTATTTATTTAGTGATGGTATGTTATTTTATATAGTAATTTAGTATATTAGATGTATATATTATTTATTAATATAGTTTATATAGTTTTGTTATTATTTTTATAGTTATTATTTTTATATTAATATTATGTTATCGAATATTAAATACTTTATTTAATTAAATATATATCTTATATTTAATAATTTTAGTTCTATATTATTTTTTTAATTTATATATATTTTTTATTATTATTTTTTACCTTAATAATTTTATATTATTTTATTATATTTGATATATTATGCATATTATTTATAACTATACTTTATTATTTATTCTTTATTTCAGTTCTATAATTTTATATAGTCCACTGCTCTCAATCAAATTTATTATTATTGATATATATATTAAATTTATCATAATTAATATATACATGATATATATTCATAATATAGAAAGTTATTATATACCTAATTAGAATATTTATTATTTTTTTTTATCAATGGATTAGCAACATGATTGTACAACGGTAATAAACAAAATATAATATTAATTATTCGTTTTATGAAATATATAATTATGCATGACATTTAAATATTATATTTCAGTATTATTTTTTTTTTTTATTAGATTTTTTATTTGATTTTTTTTTTTTTTATTTTTTTTTTTCGTTTTTTTTGTTTGTTTTTGTTTTTTTTTTGTTGTTATGATTTTTTTGATTATTTTTTTATTAATTTAATACTATTAAATAACTATTTATATTATCAAACTAATTAAAAAGCGAAAATACTAGTAAAAAAAAATAAAGATTGTGTTTTTCATTTAACACTTGTTGAGGGGAGAAACTCCTCTATGATGCTATCTTCGTTGGATCTGGTGAAATTCCGTCTCTTCCTATCTTAAAACCTAAGTATAACACTGAGGTTTGTAGAAAATGACATTTTGTTAATTAACTCTTAATATTATTAATCTCTAATGAGTAAAAAACTTTCTTTAAGTTTGTTATTCACATCATTGTAGTCTGGCACCATATCAGATTCTACCGCACGATAAAGATTACAGACCATACATCTCAAATTCAAACTTAGGAGCAACTAGGTCGATCCTAATTAAAATGAGTTCAACGCGGAACTTGCAAGTTGTCCTAGCATAGGTGCTTGGAGAATTGCGGTGCCCAAACTATAATCATGAGTTTGGAAGCACGAATCAATATACCTTACATTCACTAGTACGGAAAAAGCCAATTTAATTTCTGTTTATCCCATCGACATCTCTCGGATACCTAGACGAAGGGAGAAATGCGTGCTCATTTCCAGTATCTATCCCACTAGATGAAAATCTACTGCCCTATACCTAAGGGACGGAGAATAGTTTCCCAGTAACATCACGACCACTGTGAGGGCAGGAGTGAGTAAGCCGCGGGAAATACATCATCACGCTAACTCTGGGACGCTGTGAACAGAGAGCTTATTCTAGAACTAGCCTTATACAGTACTCTACGAATTGAACCTCTCAGTACTTTAATTGGTATCATATCTTTAGTGAGAGATCATGTTCTCACTATCCAGAGCCAACTAGATCAGTACAATAACACCAACGTGTTAGACACTCATTGAAGGTAGCGCAGAATAATCAGCAACGCACGTTTAATAAATATCTACAATACTCTCATCAATCTTCTTCTTAAAAAGAAGCTAACTCGAACCTTATACACTCCGATATGCGAAACATACTCTACTTATGATCTTCCAGTACGTGGATGCAGTATGCTTGTGCGCATGAAGATCACGATAACTCGATCTTTATGCTCAAAATCTCGATACATCCACAATACACTACTTTCATGCGGAAGCACGCGATCTGGATGTAAGTTCTATTTCAAACTTCTGTATAGGACACACAGGCACTGCATCGTATCTAGAAGCAAACGTCCTTTATATCCATTAACAAATTCAAAAGTTCTATCTAATGCTCAGTCAGTTTCTGTAAAATAGAAACATCTTGCTTCTTCATTACTTAAATTATCTGTTAATAATCTGTGAATAGACTTTACAAACTGTTTAATCTGATAAATTTTCTGAGCAGGTTACTATACAAATACAAGTAGATCCTAACTGCTTATTCTCTTGATAGCTAATTAGCACAGTTTTATTCAATATTTCTTACTTCAATAGTTCCAAAATTCGGATGAACATTTATAGCTCTATATGTTTTTATTTTTTCTTAATATTATAAAAAAAAATAAAGGAATTATGACTTAATAATTAATATATTAAACTCAAAATACTTCATTGTTTCTAACTGGGCATACAGTAGTTTGCTAAATATTATAATGGCCCTTAAGGACTAAAAGCAGGTGTAGTAATTTAAAACAACTATTCTTTTTCTCAAGTATCTCAAATCTTCATTTCAGCTACTCAGTCTGACTTTCAAATAACCATAAGATTGCAGCAGGGTGCCATTAATGTTTTCCTCTATTTAATATAGCAAATTGGAAACTTTCTTAAGTTTTTCGTCGGCTATTAAAGGTCCTTCCTCAAATCAGAATTTTCGGTAGAACGTAATGAGTTTATACATTGATCTACTATGAAAATGAACAAACCAGACATTTAATATATTTTATTTCTATTTTTCTGGTAGGCTTCTTCAATGAGCCTTTAAATAAAATTTTCTGTCCATTGTAGGCTTTCCTCCTTATGATACCCTTTAGGTATATTGAACATACTTCTTTGTGAGGCTTTAATACAAATAAGCAACATTATAAATAATTACATTCTCTGTGATAAGCTATTTCAAGTAATTAGACCTATTATATAAATTAATATCTCTTGTGTAGGCTTTTCAAGAAAAATCGGAGCCCTTTATTATTAATCATTGAATGTAGGTCTTTTTCAAATAAGAGCCTCTATTAATTACTGGGTTTACAATTATCACTGTAATTGTTTAATTTAATTTTTATCATTTCTATTGGAATCTTTTCTATGATTATTCCAACTCATTTTAATTCTTTCTTAGGTTATCTTTTTCATCTCTTTGGCATCATGAGAAATAGTAACTTTCTAATTTGCAAAGATTTTAAACTTTTATTCGAGTTATTACTCATTCTTTTAAGATTTAAATGCGCCATGAACGAAACAGGTTCTAATTGTTATAGGTAGAGTCAGCTAAATACGTTGTACCTAATATAGAATTTCCATTCCAAGGCTCAGTGCTTCCAGTCTACACACTAAAAAGGTTAAACTGGGTTAATCTGTTGGCTCGTAAGCACTTAGGGAACGTAAGATTCAATCTCGCTAGTCGGGGTGGAATCACATCTGTAAAGTTTCCAATCCTTGAAACTTAAATTTTCAACTATTGGTTGACAACCTAACCTAAATTTTCTTTAATGATCTGTAATTTTTATGTACCTGGTGAGATTGTCACACCATTTACTATTACCGCTTCTGGAGATCGTAAGTTGGCCACATGGTGTTGAATCAGTCTGTGCTTGAATCATGAGCTCTCCAAATCATGGAATCTCTCAATCTCCCTACAATCTAGTTCCTAAATCTAAGGAATCAAAGTCCTGCCCTCCTAGATTTACATCTAGATTTTAATTCCATGAAATCCATTTTGAAAGACAATTCTGCGGGCAATCTTCAGGGAAAGGATGTGATAGCGAAAGACCGAGAGATCGATGGGGAATGAGAGGCAGAAGCTTTTTTAGGGCTTTAGAAGATTAGAGACGGGTTTTGGAGAGGGATCCGATCTTCTTAAAGAAGAGTGTGGATCCACAAACCAATAGTCGTAGCGGTTGTTGGGCCGAGACCTCGCTAAAGTAACCAGCTAATGAAATAGCTCCCTTAAGTTTATGTGTCATAGAGGCCGTGAAAAATTTTTAAATCTTAAAGAAAGCCGTTTTTTGGTTAGAGAGCCAACTTGTTATGTTGATACTATTACGGTATTACTTTCTTATCATATATTAATAATATATTATATAGATGGTATCAACAATTATGTCATTTAGCTTACCTTTATCCTTATTTTATAAATAAAATACACCATTAAATCAAGCGTAGAAAGATTAGTGCAGATTAAGACAGCAAATAACGGTATGTTTACGTTCACATAGATATTTATCCCATCAGCCCTGGGACAAAGGTGTAACAGTTAAATTTATATTTGAATCAATAAATATAATCAAATAATAATAACTAATAGAATAAATAATATTATAAATAACGATGACATAATAATATATATGAATAATATAATAATATGAACAATATCAATAATAATACTTTAATCTTGATATAATCATTTAAGGGCTTCTTATAAATGCCTGTTTTACTTGTTTTAAAAATAAAGAATGCTTTAGGAATGAAATATTGTATTGAAATATATTTATTAATTTCTTTGAATTATTTATTTTAAAGTTCAGGTAATTAAATTATATTACTACAAAGATACTTTTTAATCTAGTTTGGAAGAAAAAGAAAGAGTAATATTGAAGGAAATATTTTTGACAAATACCTTGTATATCATTCGTCTGGTGATTTATTTTTATTAGTATAATTTAGAACATTATACTCTAATTACCAATTTACTTTAATTATTAAAATATTTATAAAACTCATTATATTGTAAAGAACATTTAATTTATAATGAGGTTGCATATTTTTATTTAGTTTTTTTTTTGGGAGTAGTCTTTCCGACTATTAT
>JABUQX010044465.1:0-42500 GCA_015478945.1 Trachelipus rathkii
AAGAGAAGAGATCCCCAAAATACCTATCCTTTCTTGCACCATCAAACCCCACACACATTCAGTATCACCTCTTCATTACTTCCAAAATTATACAGATTTTCGAAGTGTACTTTTCCACACTCACCTCACATCCATTTCATCAGTTACAAAAGCACCAATTCCTAAAAAAACTACTGTACTCATAAATACAATTACTATTAAATGAAAAATAAAACTTGTATTGACAAATTTCAAAATATTTCGAACCTTTACTGTTTAATATGCATGCAATTATTTAATAAAAGTGTGGTAAATAAATGAAAAGATCCTAGATCCTTACATGTGGGGATGAAAGAATGCTCATAATGTACGTTCTGCGTGTCGTAAGAGGCCACTAAAGAGGACAGTGGTAGCCGAGTTGGGGTTCAGCTATCACTTATTTATTCCCTAGGAAGGATCATACATGCCACGAACCTGGTCGTGATCGCCGTAAAAGACCTTATATCTATCGACGAAACTGAAGAATATTTATTCATCTAACATGGAATGTTAAAGGAATAAATGTCGAGAAGAGGTCCTCGAACATGGAATGTTAAAGGAATAATTGTCGAGGAGAAGAGGGGGTAAGGTGATGGATGTGTTTAGAAAGGGTAAATTTAATCTGCTTGCTGTGACTGAAACAAAGATGAAAGGAGGTCGTGAGGACAAGTGGTGTGAGGTGAAGTGTGTGTGTGTCTTGGAATAAAGAGGAATGAGAGGGAGACAGAAGGAGTTGCGATTCTGATGAATTGATTTGTGGCAGAGCTAGGGTGGATTTTGTTCAAGTTCAGCTTTAGAGGAAGGTAAAACGGCAATTGTGCCGTCGGAAAAGATACAATTGGAATGAATGAGGAAAAGTCAAAGTTAGTTAACATTAACCTCCATGGTGTACAATCCATATTTTCTCTTCAACTAAAATTAATAAACCTTGGTTTAACTTTGCTTGTTCTCTTTCTATTCGCCACAGGGGGCGCTGCCTTCAACAATTACCGTATTCTTCAATCCTCAGAAACTCGCACAACTTATATTTCATCCTGGTCCCTGGAATCATACAAAATCTATTCTCTGCAGAAAATGCAATAATCTTTCTCGTTCCTCTTCCTCACGTCCTTTCTCGTCTTTTTTTTTTTGCAAAAAATGTTAACTAACTTTCCTTTTTCCCTCCAATAGTATCTTCCGACGGCACAATTGCCGTTTTACCTTCCGCTAAAGCTGAACTGTTTCATTCGAACCTTTGCCTCTAACTCCACCTTAGACGATTCCAGTGCTATTCCTCCTCCTCTACCATCCTCCAACTCATTTATAAGTAATATTGTAATTTATCCTAAAGATGTTATTCAGCTATCTTTTAGCTTACCACTAAGAAGGTGTACTGTACAGTTTAGATGGTATTCCTCCTGTGGTTCTCAAAACATGTCCTTCCGAGCTTGTACCCTGCCTTGGTAAACTATTTGTCTCTGTCTAAATCTCCTTCGACTTTCACCTCCTGCAGAAAATTTGCGTTCATTCCGCCTGTGCCAAAAAAAGAAGACCCCTCTCAACTCCTTAAACTATCGGTCCTATCGTTTTAACCTCCATTGTTTCTTAAGTTTTTTAATCTATCCTTAAGAGGAAGATTTGGGAGCCTCTCAATTCTCTGTTCGTGAGTTTGGCTTTGGTAAGAAATGTTCTACTGGCGATCTTCTTTCCCTTCTCTCTCTGATTCTTGATCCTCTACCCTTCGGCATTTCAATGATCTTTAGCTGTGGGGCTAGACCTATTGTAGGATATCGATAGAATCTGGAACAAAGCTTTTATTTTCTAAACTTCTCTCTCTCATTCAGTATCCATGCGATATTCTCTTTCCTGCCTTTCTATAACATCAGTTGAAAACAACCATTGCTCATCCTTTATATCTATAAAGTGTTCCTCAGGGTTATGTACTATCCCCAACTCTTTTTCTACTTCTCATTAATAACTTCCCTCTATTACTTCTTCACCTATTCACTCCTAAGCCAACGACTCCTATTTTTCACAACTCATTTAATTCTGAAAGATGTCCCACCCAAAGGCAAACGGCTCACGCTTGAGGGCGGCCTTGACGCAACTATCCTCGGACATTTCTAAAAGAATTTCTAATTGGAGCAATGAGAACATGGTTTGTTTTCAATACCTCATAAATTCAATTCCTTTATCTTGCTACTCGACAATCTTCCACACAACATCTTTGGAAACACACAACTCGAACCTTTGTTTGTCCTTAATATTCTTGGTGCTTCTTTTTCTCGTCACTTTAATTGGAAGGATCACATTATTTCTCTTTCTGAACAAGCTTCAAAGAGGTTGGGTGTTCTGAGGTGCCCTCGGAATTTCTTCACGTCACCCCAGTTGCTCGCTCTTTAAGGGGGTGATGTTCACCCCTGTATTATTATTATGCCTCAACACCTAGGGTGGATTCACTCACACAGCTCTCCTTAAAAAGGTGGAAAGTAGCTCTCTCTCTCTCTCATTACCTCCTCTTTGCTAAAATTGACATCCCCAAAGATACCTATTCCTTCTTGCAGCATCAAACCCACACACATTCCTATCACCTCTTCATTACTTCAAATGTTACAGATTTTCGAAGTGTACTTTCCACACCTCCCTCACAACATTCCATTTCATCCATTACAAAAGCACCATCCCTATTCATTATCCATTCTTATTAATTACTATTATTATTAAATGAAAAATAAAACTTGTATTGACAAATTTCAAAATATTTCGAACCTTTACTGTTTAATATGCATGCAATTATTTAATAAAAGTGTGGTAAATAAATGAAAAGATCCTAGATCCTTACATGTGGGGATGAAAGAATGCTCATAATGTACGTTCTGCGTGTCGTAAGAGGCCACTAAAGAGGACAGTGGTAGCCGAGTTGGGGTTCAGCTATCACTTATTTATTCCCTAGGAAGGATCATACATGCCACGAACCTGGTCGTGATCGCCGTAAAAGACCTTATATCTATCGACGAAACTGAAGAATATTTATTCATCTAACATGGAATGTTAAAGGAATAAATGTCGAGAAGAGGTCCTCGAACATGGAATGTTAAAGGAATAATTGTCGAGGAGAAGAGGGGGTAAGGTGATGGATGTGTTTAGAAAGGGTAAATTTAATCTGCTTGCTGTGACTGAAACAAAGATGAAAGGAGGTCGTGAGGACAAGTGGTGTGAGGTGAAGTGTGTGTGTGTCTTGGAATAAAGAGGAATGAGAGGGAGACAGAAGGAGTTGCGATTCTGATGAATTGATTTGTGGCAGAGCTAGGGTGGATTTTGTTCAAGTTCAGCTTTAGAGGAAGGTAAAACGGCAATTGTGCCGTCGGAAAAGATACAATTGGAATGAATGAGGAAAAGTCAAAGTTAGTTAACATTAACCTCCATGGTGTACAATCCATATTTTCTCTTCAACTAAAATTAATAAACCTTGGTTTAACTTTGCTTGTTCTCTTTCTATTCGCCACAGGGGGCGCTGCCTTCAACAATTACCGTATTCTTCAATCCTCAGAAACTCGCACAACTTATATTTCATCCTGGTCCCTGGAATCATACAAAATCTATTCTCTGCAGAAAATGCAATAATCTTTCTCGTTCCTCTTCCTCACGTCCTTTCTCGTCTTTTTTTTTTTTGCAAAAAATGTTAACTAACTTTCCTTTTTCCCTCCAATAGTATCTTCCGACGGCACAATTGCCGTTTTACCTTCCGCTAAAGCTGAACTGTTTCATTCGAACCTTTGCCTCTAACTCCACCTTAGACGATTCCAGTGCTATTCCTCCTCCTCTACCATCCTCCAACTCATTTATAAGTAATATTGTAATTTATCCTAAAGATGTTATTCAGCTATCTTTTAGCTTACCACTAAGAAGGTGTACTGTACAGTTTAGATGGTATTCCTCCTGTGGTTCTCAAAACATGTCCTTCCGAGCTTGTACCCTGCCTTGGTAAACTATTTGTCTCTGTCTAAATCTCCTTCGACTTTCACCTCCTGCAGAAAATTTGCGTTCATTCCGCCTGTGCCAAAAAAAGAAGACCCCTCTCAACTCCTTAAACTATCGGTCCTATCGTTTTAACCTCCATTGTTTCTTAAGTTTTTTAATCTATCCTTAAGAGGAAGATTTGGGAGCCTCTCAATTCTCTGTTCGTGAGTTTGGCTTTGGTAAGAAATGTTCTACTGGCGATCTTCTTTCCCTTCTCTCTCTGATTCTTGATCCTCTACCCTTCGGCATTTCAATGATCTTTAGCTGTGGGGCTAGACCTATTGTAGGATATCGATAGAATCTGGAACAAAGCTTTTATTTTCTAAACTTCTCTCTCTCATTCAGTATCCATGCGATATTCTCTTTCCTGCCTTTCTATAACATCAGTTGAAAACAACCATTGCTCATCCTTTATATCTATAAAGTGTTCCTCAGGGTTATGTACTATCCCCAACTCTTTTTCTACTTCTCATTAATAACTTCCCTCTATTACTTCTTCACCTATTCACTCCTAAGCCAACGACTCCTATTTTTCACAACTCATTTAATTCTGAAAGATGTCCCACCCAAAGGCAAACGGCTCACGCTTGAGGGCGGCCTTGACGCAACTATCCTCGGACATTTCTAAAAGAATTTCTAATTGGAGCAATGAGAACATGGTTTGTTTTCAATACCTCATAAATTCAATTCCTTTATCTTGCTACTCGACAATCTTCCACACAACATCTTTGGAAACACACAACTCGAGCCTTTGTTTGTCCTTAATATTCTTGGTGCTTCTTTTTCTCGTCACTTTAATTGGAAGGATCACATTATTTCTCTTTCTGAACAAGCTTCAAAGAGGTTGGGTGTTCTGAGGTGCCCTCGGAATTTCTTCACGTCACCCCAGTTGCTCGCTCTTTATGGGGGTGATGTTCACTCCTGTATTTTTATTATGCCTCAAACATCTGGGGTAGTTTCACTCACACAGCTCTCCTTAAAAAGGTGGAAATTAGGTCTCTCTCTCTCTCTCTCTCTCTCTCTCTTGGCTTCTCTCTCTCTCTCCTCTCTCCTCTCATCTCCTCTCTCTCTCTCTCTCTCTCTCGTCTCTCTCTCTCTCTCTCTCTCTCTCTCTTCTCTCTATCTCTCCTCTCTCTTTCTCTCTCTCTCTCTCTTCTCTCTCCTCTCTTCTTCTCTTCTCTCCTCTTCTCTCTCTCTCTCTCTCTCTCTCTCTCTCTCTCTCTCTCTCTCTCTCTCTCTCTCTCTCTCTCTCTCTCTCTCTCTCTCTCTCTCTCTCTCTCTTCTTCCTCTCTCTCTCTCTTCTCTCTCTCTCTCTCTCCTCTCTCTCTCTCTCCTTTCTCTCTCTCTCTCTCATCTCCTCTCTCTCTCTCTCTCTCTCTCTCTCTCTCTTTTGTCTTCTCTTCTTGACTCCTCTCTGCCTCGTCTCTTCCTTCATTCTCTCTCTCTCTCTCTCTCTCTCTCTCTCTCTCTTCCTCTCTCTCCTTCTCCTCTCTCTCTTCTCTCTCCTCTCTCTCCCTCTTCTCCCTCGTCCTCTCTCTTCTCTCTCTCTCTTCTCTCTCACTCTCTTCTCTCTCTCTCTCTCTCCGTCTCTCTCTCTCTCTTCTCTCTCTCTCTCTCTCGACCTGGTGTTCCTCGATGGACTACGGTCTGCTTGATATCACAGTCTTTACCTCGTTGCTAGCTTCTACTTGACGGAAGCATCTATATCTCACTAGATCTACGCTGATGCTGCATCTCTCGTTCTTTAGTGTAAGCGGCATGAGACGCACCATGTTTTGCAGCAATCGAACTCAGGATCACCAGACGGTTAGGTGACTCTTGAATCTCTCTCTCCTCTCTCTCTCTCTCTCTCCTCTCTCGTCCTCTCTCTCTCTCTCTGTCTGTCTCGTCTTCTCTCTCTCTCTCTCTCTCCTTCTCTCTCTCTCTCTCTCTCTCTCTCTCTCTCCCTCTTACTCTCCCTCTCTCTCTCTCTCCTCTCTCTCTCTCTCCTCTCTCTCTCTCTCTCTCTCTCTCTCTCTCTCTCTCTCTCTCTCTCTCTCCCCTCTCTCTCTCTCTCTCTCCCTCTCTCTCTCTCTCTCTCTCTCTCTCTCTCCTTATTACTAACGAACCGCTGCATCTCTGAGCCCTACAGTCGCATACCGTCTGCCAATTGAGAAATGGTCTGTGACATCATTGTTACAACAATCCCAATCTTTGTCCAACTCCTGTACCTCAGACTTAACCACTAGTGCTCAATCTTAACATAAGTATTCCACGGGTAAAAAGGATGTCTGGAAGCACACTTCCTTTCTCTCCATATATTTTCCCAACCTTTTGACCATTGCACACTTATAAACACTGCATTGGGGCATGTCAGCCTTTGAATCAGAACTAGCATTATAATTTCACCTTACTCTGGTAGAATTGGGTAGGCCTACGGCCTTTGCCCACAAAAGGAGAGTATATATATATATATATATATTATAATATATATATATATATAATATATATATATATATAAAGAGAGAGATATATATATATATATATCTATATAAAAATATATTATATAATATATATAATTAATATATATATATATATAATATATATATATATATATATACTATATATTATATATAATATATAATATATATATAACATATAATATATATATATAATATATATATATATATATATATTATATATTATAATTATATATATATATATAATATATATATATATATATATATATTATATATATATATAATATATATATATATATATAAAGGCGATTAAAGGGACAGTGGTAGTTGGGTTGGATGCCCACTACCACTTATCTTTTGCCAGGAATGCTAATGTATGTCTTGGAGAAGGTCGTGCTCGCAGTAAGCTACCTTCTACCTTTCGGCAAAAATGTATGATTTGTATGGGTACATGGAATGTCAGAGGAATAATTGAGGAGGAGAAGGGTGACGGATATATTTAGAAAGGGCAAACTTGATTAGCTTGCTGTGACTGAAACAAAGATGAAAGAAAACGGTGAAAATGAGTGGTGTGGTGTGAAATGTGTATATACTGGTGTCAAAAGGAATGAGAGGGGGGGAAAGAAGGAGTTGCAATTTTGATGAGTGACCTGTGTTACAGAGCTATGGTAGATTTGGTATGTGTGAGTACTAGAATTAAATTTGTTTGAAAAGGTCAAGGTATGTGTGGTCCATCTGAGGGTAATATATAAGATTGCGATTTTCTGGGATAATCTGAATGTTGTTTTGGATGGGATGAGCATGAGCTTCAGATTGATTGTGTTGGGTGACTTAAATGGTTGGATAGGTGATCAGAAAAGGGATGGTATAACAGGTGGCTTTGGAGTGTCGGGAGAAAATGAGAATGATAGGAAGGTGATTGATTTCTATGAGGAGAGAGATATGGGTGTAAGTAATACTTTCTTTAAACATTAGAGTATTCATAAGTATACTAGAGGTGGTGTAGATAGAGATGGTATCGAAGTGGAAAGTATGATTGATTTTGTGTTGGTGAAGAAGATGTTGAAGTGTGTGTTTGATGTTAAATCGAGGGGGTTACGAATGGGATTATCGGATTCATTTATGTTTTATAGTATATATTTAAGTTAAGTGGGTTTGGTGCCTTGGATGGAGAGGAAAGGTGATAATGTGAAAAAAATGGGTAGAATTAAGAGTAAGAATTAATGAACAAGGTAATAAGGATAAGTATTTAATAGAGTGCTTGCAATTAAAGATCAGGCTGAAAATTAAAACAAGTTGAAAAACTGAACAACAATCTGGAACAATGAAGGATAGCGGGTTGTTAGTAGCCGCAATAGAAGTATGGGATGTGGCTAAAGTAAGGAAGTAAGAAAATGTTAACGTGAGGTGGGTTGAATGAAGAAGATGAATGCAAGCGGTTAAACAGTAAAAAAAAAAGAGAAAAAAGCGTGGGTTGAATTGTACTTATAAAAACCAATTGATGAGGTCCTCGAAAGAAAAGATGTTTGGAAATTATATATTAAGGAAGAAAAAAGGAAATCTAAAAAGATGCATGCATACGTAGGAGGAAATTAGAGGCAAATAAACTGTTTGGAAGGAGGATGAATGGGGACTTATCAAGGATAGGAACTCTTCTGGAAGGAAGCACGAAAGGTTATAGGATAAGAAGCAAAGAGGTAATCGCTTAGAATAAATGAAAAGGGATGGGTGCTTTCTAACTGATGAATGGATGTGGGTGTGAGTGGTGGAGGGTAACACTTCGAAAATTCTGCATAACATTTGGCAAGTAATGAAGAGGTGATAGTGAATGTGTATGGGTTTCAATGGGCAAGAAAGGAATAAAGTATTTTTTGGGGATGGAGGTCATTATAGGAGGAGGTAATGAGTAGAGTGAGAAGTTGAAGAATGGTAAATTGCAGGTATAGATGAAATCACTGGTGAAAATGATCAAGAACGGGGGGTGAGATGGGTGCTTGAGTGGATTTTGGAATGTTGTGTTTACAAAGCTATATAGAGGGTAAAAATAGTTATAAAGTTCCGAGTACTGGAGGAGAGGAAGTAATAGTAACCTTATATATAGGGTACCTACTATTTTTAAGGAAAAAAAAAATTAAATAGGGAAATTAGTTTATTGTGTTGTTGGGAAGATATTGCTGGAGTTTTGGTTGAAGAGAGTACGTCGAGTGGACTGAGGGACTGAAATTGTGTGAAAGAACAAGGTGCCGTTATAGTAGAGGTGATAGAGAATGTTGGACTTCAAAATCTTGACCTCACATTGAAACTAAAATGATATTGAAGAAAATGAGAGAGAAGAAAACTGGTTATTTTAAAGTTTTAAATGGATTTGCAAATAAATAACAGGCGCATTTGAATGGATTAATTGGGAAGCTCTATAGCAGGTGTTAATAATAAGATAAATGGTGTTGGTGGTAGGTTTCAGAATGGAAATCAAAAAAAAAGTATGTATGAGATAGTGAGGCGTGTTGTAAGAATAAATTATGGAGTTGAAGTGATTGATCTTAAAAAAACATTAAATGCGATGAGGCAGGGATGTCCTTGTCTCACTTGGTTATTCAAAAATTTGTATATTGATGGGGTTATTGAAAAGAATTAGAGGTGGGGATGCAAGGGTAACGTGTTAGATATGAATAGAGAATGATGGAAAAGAGTGATAGGGTGGCTCTCTAACTATTATAAGCAGAATGATTAATTTGGTTTTGTGTGGCGAATCTGAAGAGAGTTTGGAGAGGATTAGTAGAGGGATTTGCAGTTGTGTAAAAGGAGGGGTTTTGAAAGTAAAAAAATAGAAAGAAGTAAGGTTTGGTTGTGAGCCAGAGGACAGTCTTGGTGCAGTTATTTGGATTGGTGGCAGCTGAAAACATGTTGAGTTAAATACTTTTAAGAAATATATGTTTGGATTGAAAAAAGGGGAACGGATGATTCAGAGTGTAGTAGGAAAGTTGTGGAATAGGTAACAAAGGTAGCTGGAAGCATAAAAATCCCTGGTGATGTAAAAGGGACTAAAGGCTTGAGTGCGGCTAGGAGGGTTCTTACATGAGGGGTAAAATGTTGTTACGCCTACCCTGTATATAGGGGTAATGAAACTATGGTCCTGGAATAAAAGGTAAGATCCAAAAAGTAACAAATGTGTTCAAAATGGACATCTTTGGGACGTGGTTAGGTGTGAGCAGAACTAAATAAAAATTAGAATGAAAACGCATTAGGGAAGTTGTGTGGTTTGTGAAGAAGGAAGTAAATTGAGGAGAATAAATGAAGGATTTACATTGAGAAATTGAGATAGTTTGGTCCATGTGAAAAGGGAAAAAAAAAAAAGGATGATAGTTCGATGTGGTTAAGCGGATGTATAGTGGTGTGTGTGCTGGGGAACCGAATAAAAAGTGGATTGAGTCAGTGAAGGAATGCCTGGAGGAGAGAAATGTGGGTTTGGCAGAGGCAAGAAGAAAGGTGAACATAAATAGGAGTGAATGCGGGGTTTTGTAGAGAGGGTGTATGGTTGTGGCCCACCTGGGCCAAGGGATGAACCCCACTCTAACGAGATGCCATAGTGGGGGTCCGTTGCGGTCCCGTGAAGCTCTAGGGTGGATTTTCTGACTGCGACGAAGTTTTCACTAATCAGGTTAAATAAAGGAGGGCGGTAAAGTGCTGGGCTTTATCCTTTTACGACTTATGTCTCTTCTTCTACTAACTTTTCTGTTTCCGGTGCATGGTACGCACCTTACCCTCCCAGTCCCTTGAGTGAGATGAATGATGATGATGATGATGAAATGATGATGATGATGATGATATTGATGATGATGATTGATGATGATGAATTGATGATGATGATGATGATATGATGATGATGATGATGATGTGATGATGATGATTCGATGAGATGATGAAAATGATGATGATAGTGAGACTATGATGATGATGAATGATGATGAATGATGATGATGAATAATGATGATGTGATGATGATGAGATGATATGATGAGATATGATGGATGATGATGAATGCTGAAAATGCATATGGGGGTAAGGATGAGAACGTGGATGAATGTGAAGATGATGATGATGATGATGATGATGATGATGATGATGATGATGATGATGATGATGATGATGATGATGATGATGATGATGATGATGATGATGATGATGATGATGATGATGATGATGATGAATGAGTGATGATGATGATGATATGATGATGATGATGATGATGATATGATGAGAGATTGATGATGATGATGATGTGATGTGATGATGATGATGATGATGATGATGATGATGATGATGATGATGATGATGTGATGATGATGAGATTGATGAATGATGATGATGATGATGAATGAGATGATGATGATGATGATGAATGATGATGAATGATATGATGATGATGATGATGATGATGATGATGATGATGATGTGATGATGATGAATGATGAGATGATGATGATGAATGATGAATATATATATATAAATAATATTTATTAATATTATATATAATATATATATTATTATATAAATATATATATATATATATATATATATATATATAATAATATATAAATAATATTATATATATATATATATATATAATATAATATAATATATATACTATAATATATATACTATAATATATATATATAATATAATATATATATATAATATATATATATTATATACCTTTTAAAACATTTTAATTTCTTTCACTGTGAAATTGCAGCATAACTATTGATATCTTCTTCTTCAGTAAATTCTGGATGAACCATTTATATTCAATAGCTTCCACAAATAAAATTTGGAAGATGACTATATGTCAGCATAAAGATTTTTTGTTCTTTTTTAAAGGAATATTAATCCCCAAACTTTTTGCTATATAGTTTTATATTAAAAATTATATGACCCATATTTGTTACATTTAATCTCACATAGGTATCGTATGTTAAACCAACTAAAGTTTACTGTGTAATATTTATTATTTGAATTTATTTACTGGTGCTTAAGATCTCTTCTAAAACTTTCAAATCTCTCAATTTTTCTTCAGAACGTGTCTGAGGAATATTTTTGTTCCTTTTTGAATTTGTGTCATCAACATTATGTTTCCTTTTTGGTTTTCTTGAATTTCTTTTATTTCCTTTAGAACCTTCACATCTGTGTTCTTTTGAAACACCATTTGTTGCACTACAATCACAGGAGTGTATACAACTTCTACACCTCCAATATCTACACAAGTTACAAATGAACATATGTTCTCCCCTTACCATCCTTGGACCCCACAAACCTCCAACATTTTTTATTGGGAATGAACATTACAGGATGAACTGGAACGATTGCAAGGCTGTGCAAAATTTAATTACCCTCTTCGAAGGAAAAATAAATAGATGTGGCGATAATTTGTAAAAGATTCTTACCGCAAAGATTTCCTTGTTTCAATGGGCTTTAAGGGCCCCTTTTTGCATATAAAACATGAATTTACTTACAATAATCTCACCTGGTAATACCACATTTGAATAGTTGGCAATATATATTAAAGATTTTTCAGTGAAAATATGGAAATATAAGACCAAACACTGGCAATGGGTTTTGTCTCCTGTAAATATTATTTAAATCTCTTTCCAACATTTTCCTAAAAACTGATAGTGGTTAATCATTTTCAAGGTCCCTTCCAAGTTTACTCAAGTTAGGTAGGAGTATTCGAGCAGGGATCTTTTGTTAACTCGATTTCTGTGTTACTATTGATCTTGGTTTAACTTCACTTAACTCTTATTGGAGTGGACATAGAAAAGTATATTCAGATATACATTATTTCCAATAATTCTTTTAGGTGTAACCACACCCATAGAGAAATATAAGTAGATTCAATACTATATATCATTAAACACAGAGATAATCCTTCTCTATTGTTTGAGAAAAACACACCTAAGTTGCGAATGATAAAGTTCATGGTATTATCTAAAAGAACTACGTTTTCATTTCAACACACAAATCGTAATCTTCAACAAAGTTTTCATAAATCAAGGCGTGGACCTAATATTAGCACCAGATACCTTTAGAATCTAAATGAAGTCATATACAACAAAGTGAGGAACATAACACATTAGTAACTCTAGAGTGACCTCTCAATTATACTTGATAAAATAATTGGCCTGCTTAAATTGAGAGAAGATCTTCGCTTAAATCTTATTATGTGATGAACCATAAATCTTGATTCTGGTCAAAAATTCAATTGTCCTGTGTAATCTTTTCTTATGAGTTCAGACAGTATTACACTTATCATGATACTTTCTTAAGAATTACAAACTAGAATAAGTGTGGTTACATGTTCACAGTATATACTTCCTTCTCAATTATTTACTAAGCAGTTTTAAATAGGTCTTAAATTTTTGTTACAATGATCATTAAAGAGTGATGTCCCATTGGCGATAATATGTTCTCTTTTATCATTTCTTTTCACAGCTTTGGGTCTTCTTCGAGATAGAATTGGCCAATTTCGATCCCTACATGCAGACAGCATGAGAATATCATTGACTGGTCACTTGAAAGATACTTCAAACATACACAGAAGGCCCATGAGGACAGTGGGATGAGATTTTGTTTAATGTCATTTTTTAAGTGGATTTGGAACTTAACTACATATAAGGCGGTGATTGTATTGTTTTGAGACCATGGTCTTATTAAGAGAATGCCATACTAATAAGATGGATAAATGGTGTTGAGATAAAATAGTAAAAGATTATAAAATAGAGTAAGAAAAAAAAAAAAAAAATAATAGAAAAAGGAGGATAGAGAAATAAAAGGAATTAAGGGATAAGAAATATTAAGCATTTTAAGACCTGTTGAAAGTATATGATAATATATATATATAATATATTATATTAAATAATTAGGTATGTATTATTATTAAATAAGGTAATATTTATAATATGTGAGATAGGATATATATAATATTATTATTATATATAATATTTATATAATAGTATAATAGTATTTTTTATGATTATATTATATTTTATATATTATTATTATATATTATTTATAGTTATTGTAAAATATTAGTATAGTAAAGCTTTATTATATTTTTATATGTGATAAAGTTTATTATTTATATAGTATTATATAAATTATTATGTAGATATATATAGTTATATATATATATTATATATATATATATATAGTATATAATATTTTAATATGGTATATATATAATATATATATATATATATTATATATATATATATATATATATATATATATATATATAATTTATATTTATTATGTATACTGTTATGATATATAGTGGATTTTTCTGAATGAGACGATTTCTCACTGGGGGGTTTAAAGGGGATGTCCAGTAAAAGGGGGCTTTCTTTTCAACTTGTGTCATGTTTTTCTACTACTTTTCTATTTCAGTGTATACTACGCACCTTACGGTTCTTACCCCCAATCTGGGGATAGGTGGAAGATAAAATAATAATAATAATAATAATAATAATAATAATAATAATAATAATAATAATAATAATAATAATAATAATAATAATAATAATAATAAAACGCAACCATGTATAAAAAAAGGAAAAAAAATGGTATTTTTACAACTCTAATTAAAGATAATAATCAAAATATCAAATCCTAAAAAAGAAAAAAAAAAAAAAAAAAAAAAAAAAAATCTTACAAGATTTTCCTGAAGAGGATTTGGAACATTTCAACTACTGTTTTTTAAAGAAATATAATTAAAGAAGCTTCTGTGAAGGGAAAAGATTTTGTGCCATATTTGATGATAGAATGATGTTATGATATTAGGGAGAGGATTACATGAAAAAGCCTAAGTACAGAGGTCCATTAGAACAATTGTATTGAAGTTGTGTCTGATGTCCGTTAAGTCGGAGCAGTTTAGTATGAGATGTTCTGTGTCATCATTTTTGCTAGGGAGAGACATCTTTGACAGTGGGGAAAGGGTGCATTATGAATATTAAATTTATTTTCCTAAAGGGGAGGGATAGTGCGGAGATTGAAGGGGAGGGATAGTGCGGAGACGGGAGAGCATTACTCTGCTTTGATGGTCCAAAGTTTATGCAGAAGGGGATATTTTGGGTGCATTTTTTAAAAAAAATTTTACCACTACTCACGGACTGGGCCCCTTTTAAGAAGGGTTCAGAAAATAAAATATAGGAAAACCCACCAAAGCTTAACGCAAATCTCTCAGGTGAGTGCAAACATAGGCTTTAAAGAGTAAGATTAAATACAGTGGGAAAAACATAAGGCAAGAAGTTCCACAGAACAGAAGTAGCTGGAAAGAAAGAGGCATCACAATGAACAACTCTGGGGTTTTCAATACTCAAGCAATATTCATGCAAGAGCAAGGTACCTCTTGTGATACGAGGGCAACACATGGGTGGAGGAATGGGAGAGGTCAACTCCCCCGAGCATCTGCCGCTGTAGTACCTGTAGAAAAGATATAATGCGCCAAAGTCACATCACAGAGATATAGGGTCAAGGAAGTTTGAAAGAAGGAACAGTTTATTAGTCTCTTACTTTTAGACTAAACCCTGTCCAATAGAAGGGTGGAGCCGGAGAACCCTCCAAATATGAGAACAGTACTCCATACAAGGGCGAATAAGGCCCTTATATAACTATTCAGAAAAAAAAATTCCTGCAACCTGAACAGAACTCCAGCTTCAGCAAAAATTGTAATATGAGGTTTCCGAGACAATTTATTGTTTGTGTTGAGACATTAGATCCGTCGAAGGTAATAGGAAAGTTGGGAGGTGTTTTTGAGAGGGAGATGTAAAGAAGTGAGTTTTTAAAGAGTTGAATTTTACAAGGTTGTGGTGACCACACCAGGAAATCCCATCCAAATCGGCAAGAATACAATCGGAAAGCTGAAGACAAGAGGCAACTCTAGATGCAAAAGAGGGAGTAGATTTGAAATGAATGGAAGAATGGAGAATTGAGTCATCTGCATAAGAGTGAACAGAGAAGTACAGCTGAGGAGATCGTTGATGAAAAGTAGGAATAAATTTGAAGATCGAACAGGACCTTGAGGAACACCACAATTAACAGGAAAGGAAAAAAAAAAAAAAAAAAAGGACAATCCATCAACAATTGCTGAGAGAAAACTAGACAAGAGTAAGCAAGGAGGAGAAAACCGAGAATTACCGACTCCACCCTTTTCAAAATTGCAGACTCTGACTCGACTCTCTTCAAAACTACCGACTCCCCGACTCCAACTCCACAAACCTGCAGGCAGGTGATGCATAGTTTAAGAAGGGACAGAGGTACTGTCAGTATATTATTGTGAAAGTCTATGTTGGCTAAAATTTATTCCAGTTTCCAGTTAATGTTTTTTTTTAGCTTAATTTGTGTTTGGTTCTAATATTATTATTTATGTGGAGGGTGAATGTCAAATGCGTATCAGAAGTCCAGTCTAGGATAGTAAGGTGTTTATTAATGGGGGGATCTATTGCTTAATAGGAAAACTGCTGAATGGATATAAATTGATTCTCTTCTATCAAAGGTAAGTGCTGTAATAGAGGATTTTTTTTTAGGTGAAACAGTCGTCAATCTGTTTGTTATAACCATATGTTCAAGTTGGTTTATATATTGTTGTTGTTGTTTGTTGTTCTCTGTATATTGTATTTATATTGGAATTTGGAGCTGTGATTGTTAGGTCATATGCATAACTATTGATTTTTATAGAAGGGGATGTGTAATGTGATAGGTCATGCATAAAAACGTTACGAGAGTGTTAGTGATAGGATGGCACCTTGGGGTACTCCATTATATAATTTGCATGTATGGGAGGAGTGGTGGAGGAGTGGTGTGCTTGTATGACTTTAGCTGTACAACTGGAGAGGAAGTTTGATAGTATTTTTTGTCATTGATTCTTATATCTTTACTTAATAATTTGTCTATTAAAAGGTGATGTGCGGCTGTGTAAAATACTTTGTTGATTATCTATTGCTACTGTGAGAGTGTGAGAAGAGGGAGGAATTTGGTTGAAACCTGAGAATTTTTGTGTTAAATCGATTAGTAGAGTGGTGGCAGGGTGTTTTTGTCTAAAGGTAAAGGTATCGAGTTTTTCAGTGCCAATGGTAAAGTTAGTAGTGATGGCCTAATTCTTGATAGGAATAATTATAGAAATGGTAGCTGTAATGGTTGTGGGATAAATAAAACTAGGGTTGTTATAGGTTTAAATAAAGACAGCAGCAATACAAGTAACAACTTTGAATGCTTGTAGCCTTAATACTAAAAAAATATGAACCAATTAGTTAGCATCGGGCGGGGTGACTTGGACCACTTTAGGTATAACTTCGTCTCCCACCTTTCCCCTAATGCACTTTGGATTTTTTTTTTTCTTTAAAATTCAAGGCCAATATAGTAGGTAAAAACACACAAAAAAAAAAAAAAAAAAAAAATTATTCTAATAATAATAGTTTTATTAAAGTTTAAATAAAGCTCATTCAGCCTCACCTTGGAAGGGGTGAATCAGGACCACCTTGAAGGGTGAATCGGACTCTTTTTAAAAAATTTCTCTTTTTACGTATAAATTCTATTTTATGTAAATTTTTTCTTAATAATAATAATGGTTTATCATATTAAAATTAGTAATAAGTAAATAAAAATGTCAATAATGATAACATAAAATAAAATAAAATGTGGTGGTCCGATTCACCCCTCTCCAGTCAAAAAATTTAACACTTTTAGAATTTGTATTTTTCATAATAAATTTTTTTATTTTAATTTTTACTACATAAATATTTATTATATTAAAATTAATTATTATTAATAAAAATGTCAATAATTAAATAAAAAAATATGAAAAACAATGGTGGTCTGGATTCACCCCATCATCAATTTTATGGCGGTGAATCGGACCAAGTTAGGCCCTGTGATTTGCCATCAGTAACTGTTTCGGTTAACAAAAAATTTTACTTTGCCATTTTTAAAGCTTAACATAACTTGAGTGTATACACTGAAAAAAATATAAATAATCCATCAAAAAGTAAGTTCATTTTATAACAAATTAAAACTCACATTTTTTCAAAAAGTGAAATTCTATTTAAGGACAATTTTATACCCTAATTTTATTATATTTTTTTAAAAAAATATATAAAAAATCTCTCTAGAAATTAAAGATGAATCTAAATATAACTTGTAGTACTAGACGTTGCTATAAAATGAGCGAAAAATTTTTATTTAATTTTTTTTAGTTTATTTATAGAGTGCACCGAATCACCCCTCTATAAAAATGTTGTGCCTCAGTCAGCCCTCTGCCGTAAACCTATATTTTTCCATCTATTCATATAAGGTAGAATTCTTACTACATTATTTGGACTACTCGACAATCATACGGTTAATGAAGCCATTTAATGGAGATCGTCCCCTTTCAGGAATTATGAAATAGAGACAAATAATTCATTTTATTTACGCCTTAGGTTAATATGGAATTGAAGGAATGGGGTGTGGTTGCTTTTATGCTATAAACAGCAATATGCAAACTGTGTTAATGAGGTTGACATTAAAACTAATCATGATGTAGAATCTGTGTGGGTAGATATCCTTATGCTTAATAAACCTTACAGAACAAAAGCATTTTATAGACCTCCTGACAAAGTTAAGAATTGCATGTAGAAATGGTAAACAAAATTGAGACAGCATGCCACAATAAAGAAAAAGGAACAGTCAAAATGGGGTAATTTTAATTTTCCTGGCAGTTCAGTGGGATTTCTTGTCTAATGAGAATCATAAAAGTTCTGAATTAATAAATTGTATACTAGACAACATTTTGAGCCAGGTGGTCCATGAACCTACAAGACAAGCAGCACTGTTAGACATAATATTAACTAACAATGAAAGTATGGTGGATGAAGTTAGAGTTGAGGAGAATTTAGGAATTAGTGACCATAATATAATTAGATTTGAAATGAATGTGATATCTGGGTCCAAGTTGGAAGTTAACAAGGAGATAACCTTAGATTTCTGAAATGCTAATTTGACCAAATATTGAGACATGCTTCGTATAATTGACTGGAATAAGGAGTTTAAAGACCAAAATTGTTTTATCATGTGGGAATACTTTAAGCAAATTTTGATAAATATTCAGACAGTATGTATTAAAGTTAGAAACCTTAGGGTGGCAAAGAGAAAACCTATTTGGTGGAAGAGAGATAAGAGAGAAAATCACTGAAAAGCATACAGTAGATGTTTTAAAATCTTCAAGGGTAGTAATGAGGAAGATTTAGAAAATTATAGAAAAATAGAAATGAACTTAACCAGTTAATAAGAAAGGCAGAAATTAATTTATAAAGGAATAGTAATAAGAAGTTTTAAGCTTCTATAAATTTAAAAGTAATATTAGGACAATTGGTCCAATTAAAATTCATGAAACTTTAGTGAGTTCAGATAAGAGAGTTGGTTAACATTTGCAATGCTTATTTTGCATCAATGTTTACTGAGAAAAGATTGGATAATAGTTTGGAGACTAATAAGTTCTGGTATGCATGTAATAACAGATCCTTACATGATATCCTATTTTGATTCTTTTTGAGGTTAAATGTTTAAGATAACTCGTTCTTACCTCTATTGACTCACTCACTCTTATTCAGCCCAAGAGACCACGATCCAAAATACTGTGAAACACTTATGGTGTACTAGCCAGATCTGATGGTCATTATATTATTTGCGTAGAATTCAAGGATGGCTTTGTGATATCCAGCCACCTCTCGAGTTCACATGCTAATCATGTACCCGTTACTGTATTTGATTATTCAATGGCCACCTCTGCCTAAACTTTCGTGTATAAAGTACCAGAGGTAATGGAATAACACATCAAGTCATTATGTTGATAGCCTATTCCTATCAAGAAGCAATAGGAAAGTGAAATATCTTGAAGAATTGTTAATAAGGCCACTTAGCTTTAACATTAATCTCGAAGTTGTAAAAAGTTGAGCTGAAAAAAGCATCATTAACTGACGAGAAAATATATTGAAGAATAACAAGATTATTCCTGTGATGACCTCCTACAGCATGCGTTTTAACGAAGGCGTACAGCGCCAAATTCAGTACAAATCTTTTTCGGAAAAATGTTTATGAATGCGAGAGTCAATATATTAACATCTTGATCACGCATTAAAAACTGAGGATCACTCTCCAAGTTGATAATTCATATTTTGCCTATTTTTCACGTTTAACTTGCAGTCAAAAAGCCTTTGCATAAAGCGGTCCCGTCCATCAAAATTAATACATGGCAATTACAGATATGCCATTTAAAGTTAGCCTATTCTACCATGATGTTATTCAAAGAAACCGTAACCAAACCAACACGGTGGAAGTGGTAGCTCACATGGATGTATTAACATAGTGTTGTGAATCACTTACTGGCACCATAACGTAATGCACTATGAAGTAAAACACTTACTTACAACCTGGCAAAATGATTATATCATGGAAATACGATTGGAAAGAGTCGATTCGCTACAGGGTTCAGTGCTGGGTGGCAGCACTATATATATCCTTATACTTATAATATATTATATACAGTATTCTTATTCATTCATATATTTACATATAATTTTTATCTAATTTATATATTTATTTATTATCAAATAATATATTGTATGAAGTTAATGACTCACACTATTTCATCTTAATCTAAAACCTCTTAATAATATACGCCTACTCATATATATTTCTTCACCAATCAGTTACTATACCTCAATAGTTTAATACTAACTATCGACGTCTCTTTCAATCACTCATAAATAAATAAATACTACCAGCTTATCTTTACTACCATACAATATACTATCTAAAATAATATATAACATAAATTCTATCCCTATAATATATATATATATATACCCCGTATATATATATATATCATACTTCTATATATAAAAGGTATGATATAATACTATAAATATTTAACTTACCTCTATTCACTATTATACCTATAGTTTAACTAGTATGTAAACTTATAATATATATATATATATACCTACTATATATATATTCATATATATATATTTATATATATATTTGTAACTATAATATATATATACGTATATATATATATATACATAATTATATATATATACTATTTATTATATATATATACTATAAAAATATATACTATCTAATATATATTATATAATAATATAGTATATATATATATTTATATATATATATATATAATATATATATTATATATATATATATAGTATATTATATATATATATATAGTTATAATATATAATTTATATAATATATAATACTTATCTCCTTGGTTCTCCTAATGACATCTTTCTGGCTGCCAAAATCATCTCTAACAACTTTTGTAAATCGGTCGTTTCCTCCTCTTATTCGATTCTGATGGTGTTTCTAATTCTCCAACTAAAAAGGCCAATCTCTTCGCCTCCTATTTTCCTCTAACTCAACTCGGACGAGATTGTGGCATTCCTCCTTCTCCTCCTCCTCTCAGGTGTCCGTACTTTTGCCTGTGATTATCATTTTGATCAGGTGCATGGGCATCCTAGATAATCTATGAACGTTAGAGGCGGGTGGCAAAGGATGGCATTCCTTCCTTAAGTTGAGGGAGGTGTGCTTCCAATGCTGGCCCCCCCCTCTGTTCAATTTATTCTCATGTTCATAACTAAACACTTTTTCCCTCAGTGTTGGAAGCACGCACATGTCCAACCTATTCCGAAAAAAATGAAGCCGCTCTGATCTTTCTAATTATCGCCCTATTACTCTCACTTGTATGCTATCGAAGATCTTTGAAACCCTTCTCAACACTCTATCTTAGATCATCTGGAATCTTCATTCACTTCTATCCGATCGCCAGTACGGCTTCGGCGCTCGAGGTCTACTGGGCGGATATATCCTTTCCTTTTATCCTGATTTTATGGTTTTCGCTTTAGGAACTACGGGGAGACTGCATGGTGGCGCTTGAGAAAAAATCCAAATCATTTAACCATGTATGGCACGCGTCACTGCTCTCCAAGCTCCCCTCCTTTGGGTTTCCTCCTTCTCTTTGCTTAGCTATGTCTAGTTTTCCTTCAAATCTCTCAATATCGCTGGGTTTGTTTTGAATGGGTGGCAACTCTCTTTTTGTCTAATAGTGGTGTTCCTCAGGGTTCCTGTCTTATCTCTACTTTTCAGTAATGATCTTCCTCACCTGCACATTTAACTCTATCCCCTCATATGCCGATTGACTCGCCCTGTCATTCTTCAACTCATTTCAATCTACTTCCCCCATTTTTTACTTCTAGAATGGCTCTTGTTTCAATCTTTCCCTGATCTAATTCTCGTGATCTGGATAGAATTTCCGGATGGGGTCATCTCAACCTTGTGAAAATCATTTCCTTAAAAATCCAACTTTTAAAAATCTCCCTCTCCAAGGAACCTTCTAACTTTCCTACCTTTTTCGACGGTTCTCTCGACTTTCCTGTTGACAATATTAACATCCTTGGCCTAACATAAACCAAAAAATGTCTTGGAACCTCCACATCACAATGGTTGCTAGGGCGCCTCAAAGAAACTGGGAGTACTGTTTAGACTGTGAAAACTTTTTTTTTCTCTTTCTCTAGTTCCTCCAAGTTATACAAGGGCCTCGATCCGCCCTTTGTATGGAGTAACTTGAACTCATATTTGGGGGATTCTGGTTTCACCCGGCTTTTAGATAGAGTTGAGTCAAAGGCCAAAAGGCTTATAAACTGTTCTGTACTTTCCACTTCACTTAATCCTCTATCTTTGCGGTGCGATGTTGGTGCTTTATCTCTTTTCTAAAGATACCGCAGCGGCAGGTGCTCGAGGGAACTCATCACTTGCGTACCACCACCTTTACGATGCCCTTGTAACCAAGGGGGTGTGTATCTGCACATGATTTTTGTGTTGATATTGGTAACTCAGGCTAGTTCGCTGGTGCTCCTTTCTTTCCTGCCACCTCTGGTCTGTGGAATTTCTTCCATCTTCTGTGTTTCCTACTGAATTTAATCTCCCTCACTTTAACGCCTGCGTCTGTGCTCATCTTCGTAATTTACGTTACTTGGTAAACTTTTGAGGCACACAATACCCCCTACTTGAATAGGGCTCTGCCTGTGAGTGGTGGTGACCAACTGTTTATTATATATATATTATATTTATATTATTATATATATATATTATACTAATAAATTAATATATATATACTAATATATATTTCTTCAATATATTAATATATATATTATAATATATATATAATAATAATACTAATAGTATAATTATAATAATATATATATGTAGAGAATTTCTGTTGTAACACTCAATGTAGTTAATTAACTTGCGTTTCAATTTGTATATTTATTGTTCGTTACTCTTGTAAGTTATATTAACCACCAGATGGTCTTATGTGAATCAACAACATTGTAAACTTTTGCTGAAATTTTTGACGTGCAATTCTTGGTAAGAAAAGAAGCTGTTGTCGAAATGTGATAATGACCTACCTATGGAATAGATAAGTCAGAAGGTTGTATAATTTTGGGTTTTATATGTAAGTTTTTTTTAGGCTTGTGATGTTCCATAACTCGACCGAGTCTTACCGATACCGATAGATGATTCTAGGTTGTGGGTCAATTGTTCATTGGGAAAAAAGAAAACCTTAACATTTGTTAAGGTATGCTAATTTTATTCTTAGTATTTAAGTACTTTCTTATTAGTTCTGTTAAACCCTAATCTGATATATTTTTTTATTAGTATAAAGAAGACTTGAATGAAATATTTGCATGCATAGTTAGATTTATTTCTCATTAGAGTATTCTATTTGTTTACTCAGGTTTCCGGTCAGGGACCTTCACTTCATATTTAAATTTCCGGTCAGGGACCTTCACTTCATATCTAAATTTCCGGTCAGGGACCCTCATACCATATTAAATTTCCGGTCAGGGACCCTCACGTAGTATCTACATTCTGGTCTGGGACCTTACTCCCTACTACACATCTAAGTTTCAAATATTACCATTTTTTATAATTTCAAGACCCTTGATGATCTGATCAACGATACAGCACGGAATAATATAAATCACTCTATCATTGACATGGTACATGTATGGACTATTAATGTAATGTACCTGAGTTGAAGTGACAATTTTATGACCAATTTATAGTCTGTATTTGATGATTCGTATAACTTCATATCGCCCCTTTTTGGTTTGTGTAAAGATTAGTTGCCAAAAAAACTATAAAATTTACCCTCAAGTAGGGTTAGTGTGGTGTTGATAATATACGTCGACGACGACGCATAAACAATCATTAAAGCCTGTGAAAAGTACTAAGATTATATATGTTTTAATGAATTAATGAATGTGTTAACAAATCGATACCATACACCCGGTAACCTTGCACCCCATAAAGTGCATATGTGTATGAACTTTGATAATGCAGCTATAAATTTTATGTATATTATAACCTATATATATATTTTTTTTTGTAATTATATTAAATTAAGTAAAAATTAATTAAAATTAAGGCATATATTTGTTTGGGTATACCCGTGAACCACCAATTGGGAAAGTTTCCTGTACTATAGACTCAAATGAAAGTTTCCTGTACTATAGACTCAAAGGAAAGTTTCCTGTACTATAGACTCAAGGGAAAGTTTCCTGTACTATAGACTCAAGGGAAAGTTTCCTGTACTATAGACTCAAATGAAAGTTTCCTGTACTATAGACTCAAATGAAAGTTTCCTGTACTATAGACTCAAACAAAAGTTTCCTGTACTGTAACTATTGTGTTTTGTTTAAAGATTAAATAATATTTTAATTATTGAATATAAAGGAGGACTTTTGTATTTATACCCAATTTATATAATTATATGTATAGTAAATATACCAGAGTTTTAAATACACCTACCACTTGTTGTTATATCCTTCATATGGTTTTGCATGTGGATACCCTGTTCTATCTTCTTGGGGCCTTGCGGACATAACTGAAAGAACTTGTAGTCTCTATATTCTTACTTTCTTACTTATTGTTGATAGATAATAGAACTACTATACCCTCTTCTTTTATTACACTGGGGTCTTGTGGACATCACTGAAGGAATTAGTTTGTTCTATATTATTACTGTCTCTAACTAGAATTATCCTACTAGGACTATACTATTTTTTTTATAACCATTAGACCACCATTTGTACACTTGTTAACAATTTCTTGGTTGCTTGTGGATCTTTGGGATCTCCAACTATTTGAAAAGTACTAAGGTGTGGTTAAACACTCACATTTTTACCCTTACTAATTTTATACTATTACTAAATTTACTAACCCTCTCATTCTTGCATGTGTCTGTATCTCTGGTTTCCTCTTTCTCTCTGTATTGATTCTTTTGGAGTCATTGCCTGAGTAGTGGTGGAGGCCTGGTGCAGGTGAATTGGAACGTGCATGGCATGTGCATGTGCCTTGACATTTTTTTAAAATATATTGTTTGTTTTTGCGTTGGTTGAAATCAATTGAAACAAAGAGGGTTGTCCTAAAAGATTTAAAAGTTATAATAAGCAGATGACCTAAATAAAGGTAAATATTCAACGCCTCTGGCTAATACACCTATTTTGAGCACCATTATCTTGTTCTAATAAGCTTATTTTTTTTCATGTGATTGCTCGTTTGGTGAGATCGTGATTTGCATATTGTTCAGCTTGACGCATGCTTGTTCGGCGGTCTTTGCAGTGGTCGCAGATACACTATCGCTTTTTCTTGCTTGACGGAAGGATTGAGGTGGCTGATCGAAAAGTGAGTATACGGCAACTACAATTTTTTTTGTATGATTAGGCCTTTTATTATAAAATACGTTTTCCTGTGTAACATACGTTTCTATACTTGTCATCATTGTCTTAATCGCTAACTCTCATCAGTCAATGATCATCTTATTAACAATACACGATAACCTTAAAATCCTCCACCCTAATAATATATATATATATAATATATATATAGTATAGTATATATATATATTAATATTATATATATTATATTATGTATTATTTAGATATAATATATATATATATATATATATATATTTATATTATATTATATATATATATATTACTATATTTCATTTTTTATTTATAAATATTTTATAATTTATATATATATTATATAAATATATAATAATTATATATATATAATAAATCTATATAATATACATAATATTATATATATAATATACAAATATATATATATATTTTTATAGTATATATATATATATATATATATATTTAGGAGTTAATGTACCGATAGGTATCTGATCGAGTATCAGCCATTTTTGCATGGTATCAGTACAGGTATAACAGATGGCCGCATACTCTTACCGATACTTTCTTACTTTTTGGGTGAAAAATTATAGAGAAACTTTTAGATTCAATAATAAATCTAGTTTTCATATAGATAGCTAGTACTAAGTTATGTTTTTTTTTCCTCGATTCCTTTTAAACTTAGATTTTCAGCGTTTCTCCAACTGGGCTTTAGCGGTAAAAATTTACCTTTATATTGGGATCAGCCATTATATAATTTATTCAGAATTTATCATATTTTTTTTAAGTTGATCAATAGTATTGTATTTTTTTGTAAGCTCTCGTGTTGTGAGGGTATGTGAGTGCGTGAGTGTGTGTGTGTGTTCTTAAAATTATTCAATATTTTAGATATTTTAAGAAATGGAAAATATTTATAGTTTTAATTTAGTATTTACATGATTGAGATGCAGTTTATTCATTTCTCCCTTTGGTTTTTGTCTTATTTTTTTCTGTCTATTTTTTTTTGTGTGTGGTGTGTGTGAAAAATTATGATTGTGTGTGCTGAAAATGATGATAGCAGATTTGCACAGGCGTTGGCTTTCTTTTGACTTTACCAACATCCAATTGGCTTGTACTGGCTTAAACTTTCTGCATCCATGGAGATACTACTCTCTAACTCTTAACACATAATTTATATGCTTCTTAGTCTGAAACCCAGATGGCTATAGTATAACATCTTCAACTCGTTAATATATCCAATACTGATAACTTATTTATAATTTCCTGTCTACAAGGATGTTAGTAGTGGTGCCTATGTAAATATAAACACTCCTATTAACAGGTCTCGAGAATTCGAACTCTCCTGTTAACTTCTGAATGTTCGCCTGTTGGCATAAAAATCTTTCTCCTTCTACTACAATAACATTTTGCTTCTGCTACTGTTCTCCTAACACAGAGGTTCTCAAACTGGAGGTGCTCGACGCCTTACCCCCAGGTGGTACCGGGAAGGATTTTCAGCGGCGGTAAGTAAGGTTCAGAGTAGTGAAATATGCATCTAAGTACTACCAATCATAGTTATTAAAGTAGTATAAACGATTATATATACACCGGTATATATATATAAATATATTATTATATATCTAATTTATATATATAGTATATATAATATTATATATATATATATATATATATAAATATATACTATATATATATATATATATATATGATTTTAGTGCGGCTCCATCAAAAAAGAGACAGTATGATGAGAGTTACATCAAATACGGGTTCACCTCAATTTATAAAGGCAGTCGAATACAACCACAGTGTGTCGTATGCTACAAGGTCTTGTCTGAAAGTTCTATGAAACCTAGCTTTCTAAAGCGTCATCTACATGGCTGTCATACAACTTTAAAGGATAAAGATGCAAGCTTCTTTTAACGAATGGAAGGTGGTGTGAAACATTCTCGTCTTGAAAAATCTGGTCAGTCACATCAGCAATCTCATGCAGGTTTTCTTGCATCCTATAAAGTAGCACTCAAGATCGCTAAAGCAAAAAAAAAACTGACATACGATTACCAAAACCCTTCATTCTTCCATGTTTTCAAAGATATTGATAAGTTGTATTGATAGTGATGCTACTGAAAAATAAATTTGATGTGCCTTATCGAACGATACTATTCAGCGAAGGAATTTCTGATATGCAGAAGATTCATAGCAAACAACAAGTTGATCGAAGCAACATTAAATACTACATCAACCAAGGATGTTTTCCATATAACTCGATGAAACTACAGACATTAGTATAAACTATGCACAGTTGCTTGTTTTTGCAAGGTATATAAAAGATGGAGATTTTAAAGAAGAATTCCTATTTTGCCACTCATTGGAATCCTCAACTACTGAAGAAGATATTTTCCAGACAGTAAACACATTCTTTTGATATCGTAGGACTTTCTTGGAAAAATGTCTGTGCATGCAAAACTGACGGTGCACCGGGCAATGCTTGGCATTCGTTATGGATTTTATAGGCAAAGTAAGGAGGTGAACCCTGATGTAATAAGTTTAAACTGTATGATTCATCGATATACTTTGAGGATGTTCTTAATGTTGTTAATCAAAATGGTTAAACGCCATTAAATCTAGTTCAATTGATTGTCGCGCCTTTTCCGTTTGTTGCGTCAAGATCAATTCGAGGCTTCAAACATGAAGTTTTGCCTTCTTTTCACACAGAATGCAATGGCTTTCCGAGGATAATGTAACTTCTTAGAGTTCCAAAATCTGAGAGAAGAGATGTCCGAATTCTTTTTAAGAGATGCTAAGGCGCAATCCAAGTATTTCAGTGAAAAAGTCACTCAAAAACAATGGCAATTAAACTGGCTTATCTCAGTGACATATTTTCTCGACAAAATTATCTAAATTTATCACTGCAAGAGAAATCCACAACATTGATTGATTTTATCGATAAATGTAAGTCATTTACTATGAAACTTGAATTGTGGGAAAAAAATGTGAAATCAGGAAAATTTCACATGTTTCATAATACTGCGAAAATTCTTGATGGAGAAAATGATATTACCGGCATCAGTAATCTTTTTCAATTTGACTTATCTTCTCTTTGTATTGAAATTGTCTTACTTGCCAGAAATTAAAGAGAACAGAACAAAATTAATACTTAACCCTTTCAACGTAGATGAACATTCACTTAATACAGACGCTGAGGACGAATTTAAAGACTTCTTAAATGACTCTACTCTTAAGCATGCTTATGATACATTATCTCTTATCAAATTCTGGTCACTAGTATTCCAGTCTTATCCTCAACTTGCAAAAATGGTTATCTCAAAACTTCTACTGTTTCCTTCAACATATCTGTGTGAGCAAGGATTTTCCTATTTGTGCTTGATTATACACAAGCTCCGATCAAAATTGAATGTAGAGCCTGATTTACGATTGTTACTGTCGAAAACAGCACACAGAATTGAAGACATAGCAACGAATATGCAAGCACATCCTTCCCACTAATTTTTATTTTTATATTAACATATATATAATATATAAACTATATATTATATATATTATAAATATATATATATATATAATATATAATATATATATATAGTATATAATATATATATATTATATATATATATATATATATATATATATATATATATATATATATATATTATATATACCGTATATATAGTATAATTATATATATATAATATCTATATAGTATATATAATTATATAATATATATAAGTATATATATGATCATATATTATATATATATATATAATATATATATAAATATTATATAATATATATATACCGTATATATATATATATATATATAATTATATATATTATATATATATATAATTATATATATATATAAATATATATTATATATTTATATATGATATAATATATATACTGTTATATATAAATATATATTATATATTATATATTATATATTATATTATTATACTATTATATTATTATACTACTACTACTACTATATAATAATACTATTATATAAATTATATACTATATATATAATATATAATAACTATATTATATACTATATTATAATATTTATTATATACGTTATTAAATATATATACATATATAACTAGTATATATATAAACAAAAATATGAGTAAAAAATTACTAGTTGGGATGTACGACGGCTCTCTGATGCTGAACTGGAAGGATAACTTTGTACATTCGATTAATAGTTTGGAGAACCACTGTACCTAACAGAACAGATTTTCATGCCTTTTTTGAATTACCTTCCTACTTTCTACATTGAGCTGAGCTGTTATATCTGTACTGTCATCACAATACTAGATACCTCATATTTAAGGATTTCAATTGTACACAACAACTGAATTGTGGGTTCCATTCTCATACTGATTTTACACGATATCTGGGAGCGAAGCGGCCGAATCATTCAGTATTCTCAAAAATCTGGAGCAACTAATAAAGAACCTATCACACATTCACAGGCATTACCATCGTTCCAACCCTGCAAAGGTCTCTTGAACACACGTTGACTCGATGTGACATCACCACTAGTCCTTCTCTCTATAAATACACCACCTTCGCTCCTATCGGTAAATCTGACACAACCTTATATCTCTTAATTTTAATATTTTCTCTCCAACATCTCCATCCTTGCCCTTATGCGGTTTTTCTGGGCACGGTTGATCGGGCGATTGGGGGCATTGGTATGCTTTACTACCTAACTATAATTGGCAGTGACTGCTTTGACTCTGAAGACGCTCCAGCTTCTGCCGATAAGATGGGAACTGTAATTGTTAATGGATGAGCAGGTTCATTTCGTCTTCTGGACTAAATCGTTGTTTTCTCCTTTAAAATCAATGTTTCGATCTGTGCTTGTTCCCTGGCCATTCAGGCTAGAGACAGTGTCTTTATCGGTGTGGAAAAATTCTCTTCTCCTATCACTCTCGCTAAGTTCATTCAGCTAAATAATCGTTGCAGAGATACTCTCGTCGAGCAATAGCGGACTTTCATTAACGGGAAAGTGCGCTGACCACCTGGCGTTTTATTCACCTACTGACAAATCTCTCTGGCCTCTTGCCAAATAAACATCTCTAAACAACTATCTGTTAAAGCAATCCTTTCCTCCTCTATTCTACTCTGGTATGATTCTGTGTTAATACCCAACTTGGAAGAAGGGCCAATCAGTCTCGTTTGGCCTCCTATTTTCCTCTAACTCAATCCTGGACGATTCTGTATTCCTTCATCTCCTCCTTCTCCTCTCAGGGTCCTATGCCTTTACCTGTCATTTCATTGATCGGGGATGCATGAGCTCCTGAATCTGATGAACGTTAGGAAGGGGGGGCCCGGGGATGGGCATCTCCCAAAGTTTGAGAAGTGTGCTTCCGTCTGACTCCAACCCCTCGTTATACTATATTCTCTATGCCTCAATACTAGCACTGTCCCTCAGTCAGTGTTGGTAGAAGTGCGCTTATGTCCAACCTATTCCGAAAAAGGGATACTATTCTGATCCTTCTAACTATCGCCCTATAGCTCGTAACTTTGTAGTCTTTCAAGATCTATTGTTAAACCCTTCAACTCTATCACTTCTTAGAATCATCGATATCTCTTCCCTTCTTTCTAATATACATTACGCTTATCTATGCTATGAGAATCTACTGGCGTAATATACATTTACCTATTTAACAGATTTATAATTTCCGCCCTTATGAGGAACTACGGTAAGACTTGTGTAGGTGGCGCTGACATAAATCCAAAACATCTGACGGTTGGCATCGCGTCACTGCATCTCCCTAAGCTCCCTCTACCTATTGGGTTTTCCTTCTTTCTCTATTGCTTAATCTAAGTCTAGCTCTTTTCAATATTCGTCTAACAGATGTCGAGCTTTTGATTGTATATGAGGGAACTATCTTTTTCTGTCAATATGATGGTGTTCCTTCAGGTTCGTATTATCTCCTTACTATCTATTCCTGCTTCATCAATGATCTGTCTCACACTTAGCACATCTAAACTCTATCCCACTCATTATGTCGCATGACTTGACTCCTTCAGTTCTTCAACTCATTCAATTCTGCTTTCCCTCTTTTTACTTCAAGAATTGCCTTAACGTCTTAATCTTTCGATTCTATTTCTCGCTGATCTGGATAGAATTTCAGGGTTGGGCGTTCTCAAGCTTGTGAAATTTAACTCATCTAAAAACCCAACTTCTACCAATCTCCCTCTCTAAGAACACCTTCTAACTTTGATATCTCTTTCGACGGTTCTCTCGTCTCTCCTGTTGACAATTATAAACATCCTTGGCTTAACATAAACAAAAAAAATGTATTGAAAACCTCAAATCACCCCAGTGGTTTCTCGCATATAGCGCTCGGGCACGCGGGCCGGCGGCGTGGGCGCATGCCGGCGGGCTGCGCCGGCGGGACGCCGCGCGGCCAGCTGTGCGGCGCACCGGCCGCCGCGACACGGGCGGCGGCGGCAGCTTTGGTACCGGACGCGGCGCGGCGGCGGCCGGGCGGACGCCGGACGTCCCGGGGCTGCGAGGGACGACCCGGGCGCACCGACGCGTGCGCCTTGCCGGGACGCCGCGGCGGGGCGCGGGGGCAGAGCAGGGCTCGGCCGCCAGCGACGGGAGCGAGTCGAGCCGCCAACACACACGGGGGTGGAGGGGGCGGGCCCCGCGCGGGCGCGCGGGGGCGGGGGCGCGCGCGCCGGCAGCCCAAAAAATGGAAGCAGTTCTGTTCTTAGACTGCCGAGACTCTTTGCGTTGTGCCTCGCTTTCCTATATATGCGCGATTCCACTATACAGGGTTCTTCTATCCGCCCTTGTATGAATACTGCCTCTCATTATTCTCTGGGGGGGGAGGACTCTGTGTTTATCCGGACTTTTGGATTAGGGTCGAGTCAAAGGCCAAAAGACTTCTTATAAACTGTCCTGTGCTTATCTAGTTCACTTGACCTCCTTATTTAGCGGCTCGGATGTTTGGGTGCTTTATCCCTTTTCATTTTTACTGTAGCGGCAAGGTGCTCGAGGGAACTATCACTCGCGTACCACCACCTTTACGACGCCCCTCGTAGCACAAGGTGTGCCTGATGTCAAATGTCGGCACGTGAGTTTTGTGTTGATATTAGTAACTCCAGACTAGTTCACTGCGGTGCTTCTTTCTTTCCTGTCACCTCTGTTCTGTGGAATTCTCTTCCATCATCTGTGTTTCTTACTCAATTTAATTTCCCTCACTTTAAAGCAGGGATGGCAATTTTAGTGATTTTTTTGATTTTTTTTTTAAAAAATCAATTTGTGATTTTTTTGATTTTTTTGATATTTTTGATTTTTTGGATTTGTAACGTCACGCGAAATATAATTTGCAAGTTACAAATTATATATCGCCTGACGTTACGAATCTGAAAAAATAGAAAAAAATAAAAAAAATCAAAAAAATCACAAATTGATTTTTTTTAAAAAATCAAAAAAATCACTAAAATTGCCATCCCTGCTTTAAAGCCTGCGTCTGTGCTCATCTGCGTAATTTGCGTAAGGTAAATTTTTGAGGCGTTCAACACCCACTCCTTGAATAGGGTTCTGCCCGTGCCTTGAATACGGTTCTGTCCGTGAGCGGCGGTGACAACTGTATTAAAAAAAAAAAAAAAAAAAAAAAAAAAAAAAAAAAAAAAAGGTTCTAATAAGGAATTCCTTAAGCTAGCTGAAACCCCACAAGAATGGCATCTCCGACGGTGAATCACTTCTAGAATGCATTTAAATAGCATAACCGAGGAGCTTGCTCGCTTGACAAAAAAAAAAAAAAGATTCACAGAAGTGGAAGCCGCCTTATCTGAAACCCCTGGCAACAGCACTGATAGTGACGATGGTGGCTTTTCAGCAAATAAACCTACTGAAGATGAGGATTTGGATATGTTAGACTCTGATAAGTTCATGGCCGAAATTGCATTGACATCTCATTCACCTTCAAAGGAATCACACCAGGGAACCTCATCGTAAAAACTGAAGAGACAGTAATCAAAGGAGCAAAGATAATTCAAATTTGCAATCTGTGAAAGAGGAGATGAGGCTCTACGAAAACAAGAGAAGAGATGCTGCCTCTACAGAGAGAATCCTTTTCATCCGGTGGCATGAAAATGGGCAAGGTTTTCATTATTATCAGTGCTTGCAGGCAAATAATTATCAGCACCTCCTTCATCTGTCGAGAGAGAGAGAGTATTTATAGTGTAGGTAGGAATGTAAACACCCCAAAAAGGAACAGTCTCTCGCCAGATGCTAGTGAAAGCTTAATGTTTTGCATCCACAATTTGTGAATTTAGTGTAATTGCAGTATTGACATATATCTATCTTTATACATTAACGGTAGTATTTTATTATGTCATGTTATGTTAAACCGTTTTTTAATTTATCTTTTCAGCTGATTAATTGAGGTCTGTTCTTTCATTATTTTTTTATTCTTTATATTGTAGCTAGTTTAAAGAATCTTCTTGTAATTGTAATCATGTTAACATAAAAGCTAGTAAGCTAAACTTTGTTAATCTGTTATGGAAAATGGGAAATGGAATATTTTTTAAATAAACACAAAACATAAAAAGTTATTAATATTATATTGCATTTATATTGCCCTTATAGATACTATTTTAATTATTAAAATAAAAATTAATATACTTGGGCACAACAAAATATGAAATATAAATGACTAAGTATTGGTTGTACAGGGAATGCAATCTTGAGTTGCCTAGCAGTACACAAATGTTCTATCTTATTACTGTGTATTTATTATATTAATTAAAGTACGGTATCGGTATCGACACCTAAAAATAGAGTTATCGGTATCGGCCTCATTTCTGGTATCGGTACATCCCTAATATATATATATATATATATATATATATATAATATATATAAGGTATATAGTATATAATTATATATATATAATATATAATTAATATAACTATATATATAATAATATATATATATGTATATATATATATATATATTATATAATATATATATAACCGAGTCTATATATATATATATATATATATATATATATACTATATAATTAGTAATTATATAAATAATATATTATATAAATATATATATATATATAAATTATATATATATTATATATTATATATATATATATATATTAAGGAGAAAAGTTAATCCAGTATTGGTATCAGGTATCTGGCAAAAATTTCCAGTATCGGTTTTTAAAATTTGAGTTACTATGTATCGGTATTCGGACTAAATTTTGATATCGGCTGCAATACTAATATTAATATATAAATATATATATATATATCTAATTTTAGAATTGAAATATATTTTTTATTTCATTATTTCTGTATAATATATTATATTACTATAATATATAAAATATATATATAGATAGCTATATATAAATAAATAAGTGTAGCAGAACTTCTCCATCACTGATTTTTATAAAAATCATGACAGACTCAAAAAAAAATATAAGTAATTTGTAGGGCAGAGGGGCTTCACCCCCTATTTTTATAAAAATCACAGGATATACTCTAAAAAAAATAATATGAATAAAAAAAAACAAACGTGGAGGTCTCTTTAGGAAAAAAAAGCTACAGCCTCTCAAAGTTATTAAAACTCTCATAGACTTTTCATTTTTGATCCATCCAGGTTAGGTCTCAAATCAGGCCCTCTAGTTCAGGTTATGACGTTTTGTTAGGTATACACAGAGAAAATTTATGTATACTTAACAAATCTTATCATAACCTGAACTAGGATGGCTTAAAAACTAGGATGAGGCCCAATAATTTTCTCACGTATTTCAGTATCTGCGCAAACATAAAATCCTATAGGAGTTTTAACATATTTGCGATGCTGTAACTTTTTTTCCTAAAGAAAGCGACAATTTCGTTTTCACTATTCTTCATTATAATCATGTGATTTTCATAAAAATCTGGGGTGACAACCCTCTGGGTAACACTTACCAATTTTAAACTTTGAGAGGGTGTAACTTTTTTTTCCTAAAGACAAATCATTTTCATTTTTTTAAACTTCATTATTATTTTTTTAGAGTATATATATATATATCCTGTGATTTAAAAAAAAAAAAAAAAAATTTATAAGAAAATCCGGGAAAGTTCTATATTTGAATCAGTTCATATTTTCTGAAAAGTTTTCTAAGTTCAAAAACATTTCTAAGTTCAGAAAAGTTAAGTTAAGTTTTTTAAGAAAATTCTTTAGTGGCAAGCTTCTGGAATTATGCCAGAAGCTTGCCACTAAAGAATTTTCTTAAAAAACTTAACTTAACTTTTCTGAACTTAGAAATTTTTTTGAACTTAGAAAATTTTTTAAGAAAATATGAACTGATTCAAATATAGAACAATACCGAAAATCCTATAGCATTTTTAACAACTTTGAGAGGTTGTAACTTTTTTTTTTCTAAAGAGACCGCTGATTTTGGTTTTCACTAGATTCATTATTATTTTTTTAGAGTATATATATCCTGTGATTTTTATAAAAATCGGGGTGACACCCCTCTGCTCTACTTTTACCAAAAACAAAAATGACTGACATCTTTAGGGAAAAAAAAGTTACAGCCTCTCAATCTTGTGAATAATCCCATAGAATTTTCTTATACTGAAACCGATTTGAATTCCATTCTATCGCACTTTACAGACTATGGGGAGGCTTGTGTGGTGGTGCTTGACATATCCAAAGCTTTTGACCTGGTATTACTTTTTTAGACTCAAAAGATAACTCTATAAAGTACAGAACAACCTTAGGGTCCACTGAAACCTCAATTCAACCTCTAATAAACTAGAAGTTAAATTACTACACCTATATTCTCAAAATCTAAATTATATTAGATCAAACTTTAAGTTCCATAGGATGTAGGTCATAGTTTAGTAATATTATTATATTTATTATTATTGAATTTAAGTTTAAGGACAACAAATAAATCAGTGAACTGCTATAAGAGAAAATAAGAGAAAAGGAGCTTTCCGTAATTTTATTTATATCTGAATAAATCCTGAAGTAGTGTTTGATGAGTTACTGTTGTGTCACATAAGAAATTAAACGTTCTTCGCCATGCACAGGATCGGAAAACCTCAGGCTGTTTTCAATACAACCTTCTTCCATGAATGTTGGAACAAGACTTTTTGTAATTGTGCAGTCCATATACGTTCTTCTCATATGACATCATCAAACCTCAGGATAGAAAGAATTGCGTCATGAGTGGTTTGCCTTCTCTTTTATCCTTCTCCCCGCTCTCTCATCTCCTTTCCCTCCATAACAACTCGCCAACCTCTTTGGTGTCCCAATTTTTCATACCTGGTATGGCATGCATCACTACTCTCTAAGCTCCCTTCCTTTGGGTTTCCTCCTTCTCTTTGCTTACTCTTGTCTAGTTTTCTCTCTGATCACTCCATATCAGCACTCGTTGATGGAGGGACTTCTTCCTTCTTTCTTGTTAATTGTGGTGTTCCACAAGGTCCTGTTTAATCTCCAACTTTATTCCTACTTTTCCTCAACAATTTCCTCAACTGTACTTCTAACTCTGTTCACTCTTATGCAGGTGACTCAACTCTCCATTGACAAGTATTAACAAGGAATAAAAAGTTAAGTAATTATTTAGTTCCGTCCAGTCACTCATTCCTACACAAATGAAACTATAAACAAAGGAAAAAATAAAAATAAAAATAAAAACAAAAGAAACTATAAACAAAGGTAAAATTTGCTATAAACATAAAATTAACAACTTATTAAAGTAGAGTCTAAATCAGTGGGAAAAGAACATTTTCATACAATAAATAAATTAAAAAAATACTATAATAACGCATACATATCTTTTTTGTTTTGATTTTGAGAGCAGACCTCACCAAGCCAGAAGGGCATATGCCCCATCCCTCCGGGCAGACCTAATAATACTGTCCATTCAGGCTATCACGAGCTCAAGGCAAGTGAACCCACCTGCACGAGAGCCTGTGATTCTCTCTGAAGTGTCCTTTTACTGTCCACTTTTTTTCTAAAAAGAACAAACCGACGTTGCTGCACTAGCTCGAGTATAGCCTTTTTCATTATGTCATTTGTGCTTAGTTATAAGAAATGCTTGAGCTTGCGTTCCATTTATCAAATTTAGCACAAAATCGCAAGAAATGCTCACCAAACAAACAAGGGATTTCCTTAATTCTGTAAGGTTACTATTTCCTGTGCTCATCAAATTTAGGACGTGCTCAAAAATCATAAACAAAACAAATTTCACAGTATATATATTATCAGTAGGTCAGATAGATAGGAATATTTTCGTGCAATTTTCTGATATGCTCTTTTAGAATTGAAAATAAATTCATGTACTATTTATGACTGTTTTCGAGTATAAAGTAATCCAGCAATATTTTAAAAACAAATATTAGTCATTATCCTTAAAAAGCCAACTTTTATCACGATATATATACTAAAAATATATATGGACTTTTAGAAATTAAAGTTGCTAAATACAATAGCAATTTAAATATGTTTCTATTTTTGGCAAGGGAAATTTTGACTGGGGACAGAAACAAGGATACACTGCACAACACACACGTGGTCCGAAAATTATAACATTGGATTGAAGTACTAATAAATTGAGTAATAAAACTAATAATATCTCTACTGTGCAAATGTCGGAAAAAGCAGGAAAGAAATTCTTTTTCTTTATTTTTTGGTAATACTGTAGACAGCGACCCACACTTTTTGAGACCAAAAATTTTCTAAGTTCAAAAAAATTTCATAAAAGTTCAGAAAAGTTAATTAAGTTAGAGTATTTTTTTTAAGGAAAATTGTTAGTGGCAAGCTTCTGGCATAATTCCAGAAGCTTGCCACTAAAGAATTTTCTTTAACTTAACTTAACTTAACTTTTCTGAACAGAAATTTTTTTGAAATAGACGAAATTTCCTTGGTCTCAAAATGTGTGGGTCGCTGTCTACAGTATTACCTTATTTTTTTAATTTTATTTTATTTTATTTTTTACAATATTTAAAGAAGATTTGGAAGGTTTGTGTGGAATGACTTTAAAAATAATAAGATTGTGCCAAATATTTGTGTGGTATTCATACTTTTTCCCGTTTGATATATTCGTAAAGAGATCAAATGATAATGTTTTCACTATGTGGTAGGCCAGCTTGAATTTGTGACACCTTTTTGATGCCTCACTCAATAAAATCAGCTTTTCTTTCAAATCGTTGAACTCTATCACAATAGTTGTTTTGTAATATAAACTATTTGTTACTATTTTTTTATTTCTACTTCCAAATAACCGGGCTCCATCACAACAGCTGATTTCAATTGTTTGTAAACTAAGTAAACCGCTTAAGTAGTCGTATTCCATTTTGCATTAAATTCGTGCTAAAACCAAAGTTTCCCTTACCTTTCCTAAGCACAAATGACAAAATGGAAAACGGCTTATGATATTTAAGAGCTATTGTAGCTAGCCGTTGGAGCTAAAAATGTTTTATTTTCAAACGTAGTAAAAAAATATAAACATCTCAACAAGACAATATATGGACAAAGTTACTTAACGGAGACACGGAACGGGAGGTCGGCTAAATTTTTTTTCCCAGGTAGCCTCTATGATACATAACAGATTTTCTAGGAGTGAAATGAGGTTAGGTTAGAAATTCTAACCTAACCTCATTTCACTCCTAGAAAAAAGTAAAAGGGTAATAAATCAAAAGTGGTATGACAGCAAATCAAAAAAAAACAAAAATAAGATAGAAAAAAAAAACAAATAAAAACATATATATTACAAACATAAAATATAAATTTACTCAAAATAATAAAAAATAAATAGAAAAAAGTAAGAGGGTAATCCTGACGTATTCTAATTAGAATACGTTAGGAATACCCTTTTACTAATGTTTACTAACTTTAAAAATTAAAACACAACTTATGGACACAGCTGATAAAAGATACAACAAATTATTTGAAAAAAGGTCCTACATATCTTTACTTTTTATGTGTTATTACAAAAAAAAATGGTCATAAAATTTCATACGTATATAAAAAAGTTTAGTTGGCCTTAAAATGTCATTTTCTTTTACGTTTCACACAATGACCGCTTCACACCCTTCTACTTTCAATACATTTATTGAATTAAGAATGACGCGCAACAAACTAGTCCTAACATAAGCAACAAAAAAAATTTTAATTACTTTTCAATAAAATCTATTTTGCACCATTAAAATGTTTATTTTTATTCTAAACTTTCGTTTCATATACAGGTTAATTATAATTATATAACGTGTCTCCGTTCTAACGTAACATATTACCACCAATTTATGATAAAAAATACTATATATGTTAAATTAGTCATCTATATATCTGAGTACTATACTTATTATATATATACTATATAATATATATGTATATATATATATATATTATATTATATATAGTATTATATATATATATATATATCTATATAAAATCTATAGACTATATATTTATATATACCCCAGTCGTGACTCGACCCCTAAGACCTAATACGGGCCCACAATAAAATAAAAAAATAATTAAAGCGGTGATAAATGAAAAGGTGAAAATCCAAGGGAAATGTTTTTAACTCGACCCCTGACCTAATACGGGCCCACAATAAAATAAAAAAATAATTAAAGCGGTGATAAATGAAAAGGTGAAAATCCAAGGGAAATGTTTTTAATTGTTGTGATTAAAAATTAAAGTCTTGAGATAAATACCACTCAACTATCAGTGTAAGTGTATGACGTGAAGAAACCGTTTATAAAAAGTCGTCATTCTATTGAAACACACAGAGAATCCTTTCAAAAAACTAAAAACATGGCGCGTTTAAAAAAATAAATCATCAACGAATTTCTAGAACAAGAAAGTCTTGAGATGCGAAATGAGGGTGGGTACAGAAGAAAACTCTCCACATCTATTACCCCAAAGAGCTTCAATAAATTTATACAAAATTCGATCTTATAGGCACACCGTCCGGATGGTTTTTGCCTGTTACCCAACGTGGAAGGCGAGAACCGTAAGTTTCGATGAAGAACACGCGAGTCAAGATGCAATGAAATGCCAATTCTCTTCCACGATTAGGGCTATTCCATCAAGCCAGGTTTGTCGATAATATGATTTAAAAGTGCTGGTTTAAATTCTTCTTAATTAAGAGTGATTAATATATTAGAACTGTTGCATAATAATATTATAAATGGTAAAAAATCAAATAGATTTATTTGTGACGTATAATAGTTAGAATAAGTGTTTGTAAAGGGAAGGAAAGACTTTCCCTGTGTATATTGAAGAGTTTACATATATTATTAGAAATATTTTATTCCTGTATTAAACCTTACTATTTTGCTATTAACTGTTTTAGATGGAACTAGGAGGCCTAAGAAATGCTTCCACCAAAATTTAAGACTATTTCTTGTCCCTCTGTATTTTACACTATGGTTTGGAGACTTTCTTGGCTTTGGAAATATAATTTTTGTTACACGCAAGTTGTGTTTTGAAAAAAAAACGAGGCTCTTAGAGAAAAAAAACTAACTTGTGTTGTTGTTGGCATTGAAATTACTGTATAAGCAACATTCTGAATTAATTTTGGGTACTGTGGAACTACCTGTAAGATATTTAGCTTTGGTGATCTATCTATTTTTTCCATTTCAGACAAAGCATGAGATATATCAAGTTTTAACTTAGCAATAGGAGATCTCTTTTTCTAGTTTTCCTTCAATCCGTATGGCGTTTTGGCTTGCGTCAAGAACTGTTCATCAATCTGCTGTCATCCCTCAAAATTTAAAGTGGGTAATGAAGTTTGAAGCTCGTTTATATTTACTCAATTAAACTTCTTGGTAATTGTTTCCAGTTCCAACTTTCCTTTTTGAAGTTAACGAAGTTGTTTCTTGAAGAATTAATAATTAAATTTGCTGTATTCGAATTGCTATATTAACTGAATGCTATCTTTCCTCCTAAACTGAGCTGTAACATCATTTCAGCGTAATCCGGTACAATAAAGGATCAACATAGAATTTCTAGCAGTAGTATGTCATTATTAAGGAGAACTTTTTCTTCATTTTTTCCCATTGATCTCTAATTGCAATCGCAATATTTCCCGATTTGAGAAACGTCAGAATACGTTCTGCCACTCTTTAAAATTAAGCCTGAGTTTACATCAGCTTGCTTGCAAATCTTTTTGTGACTAAAGAAGATTGTCGTTCAGCCTTCTAATTCACACCTACTGAAAATCAAGTCATTGTTATGTCCTGGATGAGCCATATGCAAATTATTGTACTCTTTAAGTCTAGAAGCGCGCTTAATCAATAGGTAAGTTACTGCCCACCTATAACTTGGTCTAGGATAGCAACTTTTTCCTCCTTAACGTTCTTAATATAGCTTTCATTTTTTGTGTCCCTCCTGCAGCCACACCATTTGACGCCATTAGCTATAAGATTGATGAGCATGTTGTCTTTCAAACCATCGTCCTAATAGCCAGCCTGTAACGTGTGTACATGCGCATCGCAAGTGTGTTCTATCTTTACAGCAGTGAAAGCAGAATCCACATCTTGATTCACTTCTGTTTCTAAACTACCTTCATAATTTTCTGCGTCGATGATACAAATTTCGGATTCATTATCTAAGCTTGTATTATCTGTTTCAAAGGAGTCTACATTGAGTTTATCTATTGCACTTATCATGTTCGATGCATTATCAGTTACAATTGCTAAAACTTGCTCTTTGGTAAGCTCAAACTCTTTAAGAACTTTCTCAACTAGATTTTTATAAATTGTGATGTATGTTGGTCTTGCGTGTCTCGAACGGCTAAAGTTCGTGTTGTTATTTCATTATTTGAATTGGAGAATTGGACATTTAGTGCAAAATAATTTATTCTCTGTCTAGTACAAACATCCATTTTTAGAAAAAAAAAATTTGCCATAGAGCATTTGTTTCAGCACCTTTTTCTGCTTTTCAGCTTCACTTATCACCAGTTTTCTGATATCATGCCTTTGCATAGAAATGCCTAACTTATTGGCTAATTCTCCGTTTAATCTAGTAAAACCTCGAGATGAAAGGAAATTTAAGGGTACTCCCATCATCTACAACCATTTGGATGATATGGGTTTTATATTTTACTGCTGTCATTGATACCGTCGCCTTTTGACTTGTTACAAGTAGTTAAAGTACGATATTGGATGGGACTGGAAATCCTGGAAATGACTAATTGGA
>JABUQX010044465.1:45000-55500 GCA_015478945.1 Trachelipus rathkii
TAAAGCACTTATAAGAATAAGTCAGAATACATAATCGTGTTACATATAAATTTTTAGCATTCAAATATATTTACAAGTTATTAAAAAAAACATATTTAAAAACATTATAATGAAAATAAATACAGTATACACCACATAAATTAGAACTGATTAGGTTGTACAGGAAAACATAAAGTCTTAACATAATTGAACATCTATTATATTTTAAAATAAAGATTTGTAACATAATGATTACTAAACAAAAAATCTAAATGCAGAGAGTCAAGGAATATACAACATTATTTTTATTTTTATACCACGGTTATCCAGTGACCATAGCTCGAAACATCCCGATGAGAAGATGTTGAAGATAAGTCCGATCTAAATCCACAATTTCACAGAAACCAGTTCATTACATGCGAATAACCTAAAAATCTTCTTTCGTTTAAAGGCATTTAATATTTCTTCTTCATCCATTTTAATAATTCAAAATTATATTTCGTATCTGTCAAAACCTCCCCCCGGAAAAAATGATTTGAGGAGTTCCAAATACACCAAGAACTTGAGATCGAGGATGTCATAACTTGTCCAAATTTGAGACTAAACCCTAATGTTCCCTTTTTTTAGGATATTGAGATGATAAGGCATTACAAACTGAAAGATCAGCTGTGACCATCGTAGGCATATAAATTACGGTTTTTCGCATAAGTCTTGAATCAACACCTGTAACCCGTTATCACTGCAAGATACCAAGTATTTGCAATAAATCGTAAAAAAGGACGCGAACATTGAGAATGTGAGCCTTCCGTATATCATCTCATAATCACGACCGTATGGTTGACAATTCACATGTAAACTGATACCTCTAAGACCGAAATGGGTAAATTTAAAGGCTGACTTTCCATAGTTTCCAGAATAGGCATCGTGTTCTACAATTCCTATTATTACCTTCTGAGGTAAGCTACCATTGACGATGTTAGGTATATTAATACTCGATAATCCTTGGGTAAAGTTAAAAATTTTAGTCTCAATTCTCTTGATTGGATATTTTGCTGTATCGGACAAAAGAGCTTTCTCGATTTCCATATGTTTAAAAGGAGATAATTTCACTTTACGTACATAAAGATAAGCATCCAGTAATTTGAAAATAGGCTTTGGAGCGGTAGTTGTGGCTGTAGCGTTGCTTTGAACATTAAGCGCAAATTGAGGAGTAGATCTAGTTAACCTGATGCGGGTGTCCACCGATGGTAGAATAAGCCTTTCTTGGGAGAATATATCACCGTTTACACGTCCATAATATTCGTAAGTGTTATTTTTAGACTTAGCGGCATTGTCCCTATGTTTCTCTACATCTTTTAAATTGTATTATCCACATGATTGTAAATGGGACTGTTTAGCATCATCTGATAATTTAGTAAAGTTTCGATATAACTTCGGTATGGGTAACTTGCAGCTGATGCTCCTAGAGATGTTTCATTTAAAAACACCCCAAGTTGGCTAGAACATGTATACAGGAAATTTGCCTCGGTGGATACTATGTGATCGGTTCCTGTGAGATGAACCATAATTCGTTTCTAACTTAGTCTTCAGATAAAAAGACACATTCGAAACGGATCAAGATATTGTCCAGAAGTGGCCGGGATGTTGAAATCTGAAAAGGTACTCTGTATTTGGTGATTGCGTTGAACGGGTTAATAACTAATAAAATTGGATTCACTCACACTAATCTGTGTAGGATTCAAAAAAAAGATCCAATTCGCTCTTACAACAGTCGGGTGCTGGAGGGATGGAGAAAAATGTCATCTTGCTACTGACAATCGCTTGACGTAATAAATGAGGAGAGATTATTTTAACATCCTTATATACGTAAATAGATGCAGGTTATTATAATCTTAATGTAAAAAAGTTCCAACTTATCATCGTTATTAAAGAGCAAACACATCAATACACTTTTTTCTTTATGTCCTTTAATTATTCTCTTTACAGGTTTTTTTAAACCGCCCACCACTACACCTGACCAGTCATCTTACGCCGTATTTTTCGTTTAACATCGTCTAGCATTTCATCTGAAACATCGGCTAGTAGACGTTTTACAGCACTACGAGGGTCGACACCCCCCATAATATCCTGGAAAGTATCTATACCTGTCCTAGCTGCTTTTTTAGCTAGGTATTTACCTCCTGATTTAAACAAGGGGATAGCACGTCTGAACAGCGAAGCAAAAAATCCACCTAAACCATATCCCCTCTGCATTCTTAAACCCCTGAAGAACTCTTTCTCTTTCCATTATTATGTTATTTAACCGACTTCTTTCTTAAGTGTACTACACACCTGCGTCCACTGTGGAATGGTATGATTACCTTCGACGTCCTCTATATGCAATCGCACAGACCCGTAATGTGAGCGACTCAGAGGTAAGTAATGTACATTAGAAAGCTTATAAACTTACGACCTTTAGGAAATGAAACTACTCCTTACAAAGAGGCTTTAGTATTCCCTACAATGACTGATGGTCCTATATATCTGTATTAAACATAGGTAATACCTGGAATCTTAAACATCTTAGAAGTATGCCATACAAATGTAAATGAACTCTCAGTGTCCATTTTTTGATAACAATAACTCTTTCCATCGTTGGTATATAACGTATAGATCCTTTAGAGATGGTTTTGATATCGTTATTTCTCAATATTGGGTCTGCATGTGAGTAATTAAATTTAAATGTGCAAAAATAGAAATAAATAAACTTCTATCTTCCAGGTTCACATGAGTTTGCGATTTTAAGGTGATTAAAGCGTTATCTTCGTTTAACGGATTTATTAACAAGAAACACTAAATCTTTAATAAACCGACTTGCTTTCAAATATTTTTGTTTACAGCCATTAACACATCAGTAACCGATTTGTAAAGACCCCGAGTTATATTGAAATATTTCATAGAAAAATTTTTTTTTTCACCATGTGCGATAATGTCCATATTAGCCTTAATTTTTTAATACATTGTTTAACAATTATTCCACGCTTCTAAATATTATAAATGCCGAGGGGGACTCTAATATATTCTCTATACCGTACGTCGAGAATTATTTCGCTTAAACCAGCTTCATATATTTCTCGATCCAAAAGTTATAGGGTTCAATAATTGGGGGGTTGTATAGTCTGATATTTTTATTTTCCGGATGATAGGTCCATAAGAAGCCGATGATGGCAACGTTAAATAGAAATGCTCTTCACTCTCCATGTTCACACGCTTAAGTAACTGATCAATGTTTCTTAATTTCACTAGCATTAATGTAAACATTAACTTCATTGATGACAACATCTGCAACAATACTGTTATTTTTTTTCCTTTCCCTTTAGATCCTAATATTTTTCTATTTTATAATCGTGACTCTTAGATCAAACCGTATTTTCTGTATTTCTTTGTTTATAGAAACCCTCCCTTTTATTTTTTGACCACTAAATCCTCAAGCTAGTAAATTAACACATCTCTCGGAATTCTCTGACGGTATCTACTTTAAAACTTCTCTTGACCATCCATCCCGCCTCGTACCCTTTTCTGAAATTTTCATCTGACCTAGACACTCTCACGTAATCTCCTACTTTAATGCCTGTGTTATCTTTAATTTTTCCCATTGTGTTGATAGGTACAGAAGGTTTTGTCTTCAACCATCTCTACAGGGGTATTCTTAAATGTTCTATGATAAGACCTATTATAAGGAATAAGCCGGTCTTGTAATATATCGAAATATTTAAATGTTTTCATTTCGTAAAATACCTATGCATTCTTTCTTTTATAGTTCTTTGTACTCTTCAAACTATTGCAGCTTTATTAATTGGAAAATGTGTTGTAGTACCCCATGTCACTCTGTAACTATGTCTTGAAACTCTTTGCCTAAAAATTATGAAACCTTTATCTGTCCACATCATTTGAGGATATCTATTATCCTCATTTATAATTTCTCTGACTGCAGCAGCTACAGTCTTTGACTTTTTATCCCTTAAAGCCCTTAACCATCTATCACAAAAAGAATGTATTGATACCCCTCATTGTAAGATTTATATTTTATCATTTCAGTCAATCAAACTGCCAGAACATTGTCGAGATGGGTGGCTATGGTTTTTCGTGTTTGAAATTTTTTCGATAGGTTTATGTAGAGTAAAGCATCCTCACCTTCTAAATAATTTTTCAATTCTTTTTTATTAATATGATGGAAACTTTGAAGCGAACCTAAAAGCCCCCGTAACTGCAAGGTTGTTTCACATCAAAGTAATATTTATCGACCGCTCCTTAGCCTCCATGACTCACAATGACATTATCAATAAAAAACATATTCATTTATACTGATAGGGGATATAAAAACCGAATATCTATATGAAATATTTTATTTTTAACTACAAACAGAACAACTTAAAAATAGCATCTGTATACAGAAAGATAACATAGGTTATATACATTATTTTAAATTACAAACAATACAATCATATAAAAAGTACAATAAATTATTAAAGAACTAATCCTTCAAAGCGTTGTAAGGTTTTTTTCTTATTCTTCCTGCACTTGAACGTAATTACTTCTCTTATCATGCTTTAATCTACCGATGCAAAGAAGTACCCAGAGGGATCGCGTCAGTCTAGGAAGACATTGGAAAGTATTATCCAGTTCCGTTAATTCTTTGTTTATTCAGAAATTTAAAGTTCTCGGGAAATTAATAGTCTGAGTTCTTGTTTGATCCTATTCCATCCTGCCACAGGAGCCTTCTTCCAATCACGCGATAGATCAGATATCAAGTCAACAATATTCGATCCGGCTATTGTTTCTCCGTCAATAATGATTTGTCCGAGCTCATTCCAGGTAAGCTGATCTTTTAAAATCTATATAGAGCTAAAACCCGTTTCTTATTCTCATTGGTAAAGCTTCCTTGAGTAATATGTTTAAAATTATCTTCTTTTTTCACCTTCAATCTTAGTATCTGGTGCTGGAGCTGAATCCTCCTTAGGTAATTTAATAAAACTTTTAGATCTATCTAATTTGTAATAGGTTTGATATAGGATGTCTTTTTTCATGAATGTCAACATCAGAGTTTAATATTTAATGCAGTTCCTTCTCGTAATTATTTATCTGCTCAATTTGCGGATCATATAAACTCAAAGGCTGCTGCTGGAGCAACTGCTGATAAGGATATACATGTCTGCTGGCAGTTGAGTGGTTTTGATGGTGGTTGTTTGATGTTGTTGATTGTTGTTGATGTTGTTGATGTTGTTGATTGTTGTTGTTGTTGTTTTGTTGTTGTTGTTGTTTTGTTGTTGTTGGTTGTTGCTGTTGTTGTTGCGTTGTTGTTGTTTGTTGTTGTGTTGGTTGTTGTTGTTGTTGTTGTTGTTGTTGGTGTTGTTGTTGTTGTTGGTTGTTTGTTGTTGTTGTTGTTGGTGTTGTTGCTGTTGTTGTTGGTGTGTTGTTGTTGTTGTTGTTGTTGTAGAGGTAGGGATCCTGTTTATATTTCATCTTCTCATAAAATCGCTGTGGGGTAAAACCACTACCTTCTTATTATTGGCAAGCCCACTTGGTATATCAAAAGGGCTATGACCGAAAAAGAGTAAAGGTAGAAACACACCTCCACCTTTCTGTAATCTTTTTATTTTTAAGTTTTCTTCGTTACCAGCAAGTTTTTTAATGATGCTTCTATGTCGACCCAGCTTTACCTTCTGAGGTCTGTTAAAGGAACATTTCCTTTTATAAGATTTAGAAATACTTCGCCTATACATTGAACAAATTTTTCATCTCACCAGATCCAGTTTTACGTTTTTTCGAAGGTTTCAGATTTTTAAAATTTCCTCATAAAGAGGTAATAATTTGCTACTAGAGTTACTCATATCAGGTATGTAATACTGTCTCAGCCTCGTTGGTAGATATTTTAAATCGCCAAGCACACTCTGTTGTGTGTGTTCTTGGGGTCAAGCTCACAGAGTAAATAACCGTGAGGTATAGATGTAACTTCTTTATAGTACTTTTAGGAACTCTTACGGCTGATAGGAACATTTGTGTGACACAACATTGACTTGGCTTAATAATCTCTTAATTGCCCAACAAGATTAAATACTGGTTATTTAAGACCATTACCATATACTTAATTTTTGTATGAAATATTATTCTGAGGTTATAAAAAATACAGTGACGTTTAAATGATGAGAGTAAACTGTAGAAAGTTTCTGTTATATCCTCATTCAATTTATGCATCAAATCGTCAAGGAATTATATATTTTATGACCTGGTAAACATGGAAGAGCTTTTATATCAAATTGTCAAGGATTATAATTTTATGACCTGGTAAACATTGAAGAGCTTTTATATCATAAACCTTCGTGAAATTGGATTACATCTTTGTAATCTATAAACTTTTCTTGGTAAACACTGTAGCACTAAATGATTTTTAACCAGGCTTTTGTTCGAAAATCTCAACCTCTTTTAAATATTTAATAAAAGAAAGGTTTTCCCGCAGCCTGTAGACCAGACACAAAGACATGTGGCAAGGTGCCCCACGGAAACATAAACTTTACCAAACGTCCCATTATAGGTTGGCACTCAAACACTAATGAACAAGAAAAGGGTCTGCAACTTATGCTATCAAATGCTTTAAAATAAAACTTGTTTTCTTCCCGCTTTATCCAAAGAACTTATTTTTACACTATGTTGAGAAAGAAACTTGAATCAATAGATCAATAGTCCAATAGATCATAGGGGAACCATTGGAAGGCATTTGATTTACTGATTTACGATTTACGATTTACTGATTTACTGCTTTAGGTAGGTAAAACATTACAAATGATATCAAAAATATGACTTGAATCAAAGATCAATAGATCAATAGATAATGTACACGAAAATGGATAGGATGGCAGTTTGATTTAACTGATTTAGCCTGATTTACTGCTTTAGGTATGTAAAAATGCAAATTTTTTAAGTTATAAACATAAAAAGATATAATTTTTTTAGTAAAAACAAAAATGTTTAAAGAAAAACCAAAACAAAAATAAATAAAATTTTGTGTTATGTTATACAAATTTATGACTTGATCAATAGATCAATAATAATAGATCAATAGATCAATAGATCAATGGAATACGAATGGGTAGGAGGGTGGCTGGAAGGTACTTTGGTTTTACTGATTACTGATTTACTGATTTACTGATTTACTTGCTTTAGGGTATGTAAAATGCAAATTTTTACGTTTGTAAACATACTTTACCAGCAAATTAACAAAAATAAATAAAAGTTTTAAAAAAATGATATTGATTCTTTTTTTGAATAAAAATAAATAAAAACTAAAATAAATAAGTAAATAACTTAACTTTTAACAAAATATAAAGATAGAAACTTACAAAATTTAGAAAAGCGAAATGTATATATATATTAAATATGAACGACCTTAGGAAATTCCAAGACATGTTGGCAATTGACTTGAATCTTATATATATATATATATAATAATATATATAATTATATATATATAATATATATATATATATATATATATTATATATAGTTAGTTATAGTTAGTTAGTTAGTTAGTTGGAGAGAGTATTCCTATATGTATGTGTATGTGTTTCTTCCCCTTCATGTAACAGATGTTGAACTATATTCTTGTTAGTGCAAGAACAAAGAACTGGTGTCAATTACATGAACATATGGTGCTTTGTTCAACTTACCCTATGTATAAACGTTATAATTTACAGATGACATCTTAACCTTTTAGGTTTAAATGTTAATTAAAGTTTCTTTGTCTATAACTCCCCCTCTTTTAAAATGATAATTAGTTTTAAAGAAAGAGTTGTAACAAAAGCTTTGTCTCTCTCCCCTCTGTAAAAAGTTTGGCTTACTTTTTTTTTTCCCCTCTCTCTCACCACTACTTCTGCGGATCCCACACCTATTAGTTATTAACGTTCTCGATCTAGCGATTGATATCCCCTTTATTATTACATGATAATTCTTAGTCAATTAGACTAAGGTACCTATAATAGTCATATTTTTTTTGACCTGTATTAAACCCACATGTCTTTTTCATTTTATGCTTCTCCCCTTCTAAAAACCCCACTTCATTTCTCCCTTCTACTCAAATCTCACCTTATGCAACTACTTTTAACATCAAGTTGAAGCGAGCGCCGAGACTGAAGGGAGGAAGTACGTCTCCGACCAACTTTCGATCAGAAGCATGCGGCACCGCACCTCGGCACGGCCAACGACGAATAATTTACATACATTATGTATGGTGCGCGCTGGCCTGTCCCGTATTGTATCTTTCCATGCATGGTAAGTACTTATATGCGTCTATATATACAATGTTTGTTGCGTGCGTGGTGTGGTGTGTGTGTGTGTGTGGTGTGTGTGTTGTGTGTGTTGGTGTGTGTGCGCGGTCCGCCGGTTGCTGAGTGTACCGTTTGCCGTATGGCTTGTGCGTATGCGTGTATATTCTACCTTGTATGAACGTATTTTCTAAACATGTATGTATAACTATATATATATAATATATAATATAACGTAGTATATATTATATATATTATTATATATATAGTATATATTATTATATATAATATAATTATATATATATATTATATATATATTATATTTTTATTATAAATATATATATATTATATATATATTATATATATTACTTTATAGATAATAATATATTTATATTATTATAGTAATATTATATTATAATATATATGTATATATCTATATATATATTTTATTATTTTATGTATTTTAATTTTTTAATTTTAATTATTTTTTTTTTTCCAGTTTCCGGCAGTTTCCAGAAACCATTTTCCAGTTTCGAGATCCATTATTCATTCCAGTTTCAGGTTTCTGGAAATCCTTCCAGGCATCCAGATTTTCAGTTTCCCGATCCAATACGTACTGTGTAACTACTGTTCACATCGTTGAAATTAGAAGGTTAATAGTAAGTGTTGTTTGGGTACTGGTGTAACCTAATTTGCGTTGTCTTCTTATACTATTTTAGAGAATTCAGATGGTGTCTTCCAAATTGGCGTTTTAAATTAGATGTCTTATCACTTAATTTTGTTCCATAGATGACTTCATCATTTTTTGAAGCTTGGCAGCAAAAGATGTTGTTATTGGTTTCATACTTTTTTTTTAAAGTATTTTCGATAATGTGAAAGGTTATAAAATTAGTACTTTGCTGGTACTGTCATGTGAAAATTTAAAAAAAACTAACTAGAAGGATTGATGAATTTTACTCGATGGAATGATTAGAATTAATTTGTAGGTTACTGGGCGTATTATTATTATAGGGCGGAATTATGAATTATTATTATAGCCCGGCTTTCAGGGAATTATTAGTTGAAAATAATAGCCTGAAGCGAGTGAAATTTTTTTTATATATAATATATATGTATTATATAAATACCTATATATATATTTAATAATATATATTATATATATAAATATTATACCTATAATATATAATATCTATATATATATATTATATATATATGATATATATATGATATATATATATATAATATATATAGTTATATATTATTAATTATATAGAATTACCATGCTCATATATTCATGGCTCAAAAGGACGTAATTTTGTAATGTAGTAATAATAATAATCAATATAAGAAATATGAATATAATAATAATAATATAATATATAACATAATATAATAATATACATATAATAATAAAAAATAAGATCTTTAACAATTCATGTTAATTCAAATTAATAATAATACATAATAATAATAGTAAAATAATATATAAATTTTATATATATATATCTTACGTATATAGTATATATATATATATATATAAGTAATATATATTATTTTATATATATCTATATATATGATACTAAGTATATAATATATATATTATAGTATATATTATATAATACTATTTTATATACTACTACTATTATATATATATATATATATTATAGTAATATATTCACAGGCGCGGGCTTTACGGGGGAAAGCACAAGGAGGCCGGCCTCCTCTGTAAACTAGAAGACTTTCAATGTAAATCAAACTCAAAATTTCAGATCATAAGGCCTATTTATTTAAGACTTGGGAAAGATATAGTTTAAAATGTTATAGACCCCACGACGCTATTACAGTTAAGATCATTTTATCCTCGTGTGTGCTTGTGCTTGGGCGAAACATTATTTTCATGGATCATTGGACAGCGCTCGGGAGGAAATTAGTTGGTGGATGGGGGATTTGTAGGGTGACCGCTAGTCAAGAAAGCATATTATATATCCGCTTTTCAAGAACAGACGGTTGCAAGTGGCAACCGTTAAGAAATCTTAATTCTTATTTGTTCTATTTTTGCAGTGATTTTTTCCACAATAAGTAAATGATCCCTAAATAATTTAGAAACTTTCTCATTTTTTATAAAAAATTAAATAAAAATATTTAATTAATAAATTGGGATGAAAGCCTTCCTTTATTTAGTATATAGAATATATATATAATATATATATCATATACTATAATT
>JABUQX010044466.1:0-27193 GCA_015478945.1 Trachelipus rathkii
ATTCATAGGTTTCTAATTAATAGTGTAATAAATAAGATCTTACTGAACTTGGAATCTCGAAAATATTTTTAATGTAATGGATTTCTTTCTCTCTGCTTTACCTCTAATACATTTAACATATACGTTCAAGCAAATACTTAGTCAAATATAATATAAAACATAAGATTTTTCATGTTAAGACCTAAAGAACAAAAATATAATATCTAACATATAAGGACCATTATGAAATATACTAATGTAATTTAATTACATAGATTTATTTTAGTTCAGTCTATGTATTTAAAATATGGAGTGCTATCTACATAATATCCTGAGTTTGTTGGGCAGAGTTTTGGTGAAATAGATAAATAAAAGAATGGTGTCATTTGTACTAACTAAAAAAAAATTTATACAGAGGCTCTCTACTCTCAAAGGGGAAGAATGAGAGTATTGACACGATTTCAGGATGTTGTGAAAATTGCATTATTGAAGATTGTATTTTATGCAATATGATGCAAATTCACGATCTAAAGAGTTCTCTAGATTCAAAAATATTGCTTTGTTTTCGAGCTTCATTTACAGAAAACAATATAGAATGCATTCTACTCTACGTGGATACTGTAGCTAGCTTCAATAATGAAACAATAATAATCATATATAAGATTATAATAATCATTTAAAATATATTAGAAATATATATACATATATTTGAAAAGTGCAATGATAAATTTGTTGTTAATATGAAAATAAATGTGGGTGTAAAGCTTCCCTTCAGTATAGCTGGATTCCTTATAATTTTATATTCTATTTTATTATTATATAATTTAATATATTACTTAATTATTTAGGTTGATTCGAGCGATGTAACTTAAGACTGCATCATATCAAATTATATATAGAGAAATTGACATTTTAATTATATCTGGGTTATAATTATTTATATAGCTGGATAATATATGTATTATTAAACATATCATAATCTCATTAATTTGGCATGCATCTGTATGATATTATTAAAAATTTATTATATATATAATCATTACTACTTATATATATATATCCTTTGCTACTTAAGTTAAATTTCAATTTATCTATATTTATAAGAGTATTATTAATAAAAAAATAATATATATTAACTTAGTTTTTATTTGTTTTATTATATTATTTATTATTAATATTATATTTAATTATTATTATATTTATTATTATTAATTAAAATTTATTATTATAATTAGAGTAATTTACATAGACCTTATTCCAACTTCCTAAAATTAAGGTAAATTTTTAACTAAGTTTGACTGATATACCAATCATTAACACCTTTATAAAAAAAAATATATATATAAAATAGAACAACAGGGCATGAACATGGGTATAAAGGAATAAAATAGTCTACCCCAACATTAATAAAGATTTTTCAAATTTCCATATTTTCCTTCATATTATGTTCATCCATTACTGAATGATAAAAATATAATTAATTATTATTAAATTATATATGGGTGAAGGAATAAATAACAGGAATGAATATAAAATTGCTTTTATGTGTTCAAAGATGTACCACTCTACTTCTTATTAGATTAGCGATTTAATTAATATACGAAAATAAAAGACGAAATTTGGCAAAACTAAAATATGTTTAATTGCCAAATGTTACTATTTTTCATTTTAATTATAATTGTATTATATTATTATTATTAATTATTTAAATATTATATTATTATATTTATTAATTATGTTATATTATTAATATAATTTTATATATAAGTATCTGCGTCCTTATGGTGGCTTTATTAATCACAGTGACTATTGGTTGTATGTTTAATATGAGTTTTGTGTAATAATAAACAGGAGATGACACGTTCATTTCAATGAGTTAGTCTATATAATTATACAGTTTAAATAAGTATTCATGCATTCGTTGAGTACTAAAGGAAATTAATTTATCATGAAACCTTTTGAAACTTACTGAGATGCTTATATTTTGAAGTAATGAGGTTTTCACTTGAGTGAGTTTTATTATTACTCACTTCATACTAATTTTATTATTTATAACAAATCTATGTATCTGATTATTTACATATTAGTAGTAGTTTATTCAGTTCTCAGAATATTATATACGTCTCAACGTATATTCACTTGCATTTACTCACTTACTATTCATTTCAGGCTACTATTGTGCAGTGTTTATATATTTCTTATTATTCAGTTCAGAGAATATAACTGTAGTTTAAATTTGGTATGAGTAATAATTTACTTCTATTTTCTTTATTCTATAGTATTTCCTGATTCGATTTGTACAATTAGTAATTTCCTGTACCGACACTGTATTTCTTACAACGCTATAGTCTCGCAATACAATCGTATATCGCTAAGTCAGTAGTAGTAGTTACTAATATCGAGGTTTCAAGTAGTACGCGTGGTAGTAGTGCAGTAGCTCGATTAATATTATCATTATTTATTTATTTATCTATTACTGAACATAATGATTATTACTGCTAAATTATAATTTCATTCTATGTGTTAAACTTCAGTCTAATTCATTTTTATAAATCAATGTTATCGTACTGTTAATAATTCATTATTATATCTTAATAGTTATTTGTTTATTATTAGAGTGAATTATTTATTATATTATTATAATATATTATCATTATATTATTATTATACCAGTATGGGAATTTTACTATTTGTTTTATCTAAATTATTTTTACGTTGAATATTCATTATCACTTGTCAGTTGATTTATCTGTTTGTTTTGATATCTAACTAAAGTATCTGTTTCAACGTTTATCCATCGATTGTCCAGTAATTTCTCTTATCAAATGGACAACAACATTGTATTGCATCTATTCACTGGACACTTTCAGAATAATATATTTCAATTTTAAATAATTTGTAATTGGATTGAGTTGATAAGCGACAGGAAAACCGTGTGTAAAGACTCATCTCCTATCTAATAAATACTCCTAATATTGTAATATTGTTTTGTTTGATATAGGCATTGATTGCATGTAATTATTATATATCACTGTAATTTGTCACACAGAAAATTATATTATTATTTATTTATATATATTCAAGATTATTATTATTTCTTATATTCATTTAGAGATAAAAAAAAATCTTTGATACTACATAATTTTATTAGTAATATTTGATTACAACCAGATTCCAAGACTTAAAAATATTTCACTCTTGGATCTCAACTTATGTGCATTCAATTACTGTGTATATTAAATTATAGGGAAGAAACTATTATTCATATTACAAATCAATTTCCTATATTTAATATATATATCATAATCTATAATATATGCTTAGTTTTGTAAAAAATGAATATAGAATGTATTTAATATAAATATCTATTATTATAAGATTATTTCAGTAATATTTCACCACCTCGTATATTATAGATAATCTGTACTAGTCGTGACCCTATAGTATAGATTCTAAATTATATCAAATCGTAAGAGGTGCGGTCGTATATAAGTGATACGACAAATAGTAAGATAATCGCGTAAAATTAGTTATACATTATTCTCAATTAAAGAAATTTTATTAGGTATGCTTGCATTCCTTAAAGCCAATTAATAGATAAGATATATATATAAAGAGTACTCAATAGTTTAGAATAAGTATTTATCGTAAAACTAGTGAAGCTAGCTACTATCTGTATTTGCCTGTTATAATCTGAAAATAATGTGTAATATACTATATATCCGTCAAAAATGAGAAAGTTAATATTAATATTTTGTCACCCTAAATTTTATACTGAAAATATTACTATATACTAGACTGTGTGTGCATGTCAGTGGCTCTTGAGTTTTTACACGATGTATCTAATCCTATATAATACTAAAGAATTGTATTATCATTGATATAGGACGTCTATGGTACTAGAATGAACTAGTGATGGATGAGAATGTAAGCTGATATATACATTATATTTTAATACATTATGTACAAATATTAACTATCATATATAGCAGAGCATATATGACCTTATAATCGCTCTGATATTCTGAGTAATGTAAAATTAGGTGCTCGGCTTCCTTTGAGTTAGTTATGATAGAGAAGTAGTAGAGGGATTCTGTTGATAGTGGAATGTACACAGAGTAAATTCGGATCAATCAGCTACTTTACCACTATTGCTAATGTATTAATTATACTATCTGACCATTTAGTATAAAGTCTGGTTATCCTATTTACTCATATATATCATAAAGCTGTCATATATACTAATATATATATTATAACTATAATAGTATATATATATAAAAATTTTTCAATATATGTAGTCTAGCTGTACCTTAATATAGGATTATTTATTCACTATATGTAAATATTCGAGTATATCTCCTATACTAGATCCTAGAATAGACTAGATATTTATTTAGTGAGATAAGTCTTAGGTGTGAATAGTATCAAATTCACTACTGATCACAAGCTACTAGTATGTATATATACTACTATCTACTTAGTTATGATAATATATATATGTAAGGATCTAAAAAACCATTTATTGAAACAGATAGATAGAACTGTTTTAATATATTACGTGACTTTATATATAGTATATGATTAGTTTAGGTTAGTTACTATAGCACTTATTGGCGTCGAACTGGATCGTTGTGAAATTTTGTGGGTTTGATTACCTACGAGTGTTGTGTGTTGTGTTCAGGGAGAGGAAATATAGATTGTGGTCTATGTAACTCACGTAAGGTAATTACAATCGTACAGTAATTATAGTGGCGAATAAGATTATACTTAGAGTTATGAGTAGGCCATAGAGACTGTCCCTGCCAAGCTCGGTAGTCAGACGCATTTTGAAAATGTGTGTGAGGTCTCACCAATGTGGCGGACTTGGTTTCGATCAGATTGGGCGGATTTCTTTCACCTAGAATCATGAGAGATGTGTGGATATGGTGTTAGCTTAATAATGGATTGTTATTCTAGGTTGTATTGAATGAGTGGCGTGCAGTGGTTCTTTGAGATGATTGTGCATAGTTTAGTGAATTTATGAGTGTCTAGAATTATGCACATCTCACTAATGGTAATATATAACTGAAGTATAATATTATACAAGATAAATTTCTCCTAAGCTAACCTAAGGCATTATTTTTTAGTTAGCCGTTTCAGATAGCCGGATCGAGAGACTGCGCTCTATCGCGAGGTGATTATGATGCCTAATAAGACTTGCCATTTGTATTCACTTGAACTATGCGTGGTGCGCGGTCTGTAATAATATACTCAATAGTGTATACACTAAGCTTAAAGTATGCTTGTAAATTATCTTTTGTGAGAAAATTTACTTTAATTAAGTTAGTAAGAGTAAGAGACTTATCATAAGGTATCTAATAACTTATTTATTGTTACGTCTATATGAGATAATTTAACACAGGACAGGTGATATAATACTCGTAAAATTGAGTGATCTAGTTAATACGTGATGCGTTGCGACGTCAGGTGTGTGTTGAAGTTTGCCCAAATTACATCATTATTAGTAGCTGGTAGCAGTATTGTTTGCTTGTTATTTATTGAATAGTGGCTACTGTATGATCAATAAGAAGTGTTGATTAAGTAAATTAAATATGAGTGCAATGGGTGCACAAAATAAATAAGAAAAAACGCAACTTAATGGTGAATCTCGTAGTGCTATATAGTTAGTATATAATGTATTGACTTTAGCACATACATGTATGGTGAGATCATCATAGAGGGAATAGCAAAGCAGATTGATAACATATCTTCTAAGGTAACAGTGATTAATTTTCGCTATGCATAAAAATTTGGAAATAGGTTGAAAATATAAAAAAAACAGTGTTCGTCGTACCACTACTAAAACAAATATTTTGTGAAATTAGTACACAAACTTACTAGTGAGATAGTTAAACCTGATGTTATCATCTTTACAACAAAAACATAGCGTGAAAGAAGTGAGATGAAAATATAAGGATTATTGATCTGTGTTATCTTGATGTGTCTGAACGAACTTATTTTCAGTATGAGAGTACTTCCAAAGAACTCGAATTAACCATAGTTCTTAAGACCTAAAATTGACCAGTCTAAGAATAGCCATATATCATTATTATCGAAAAGATGTGTAAAAAACGTAGCATAAATGTATTGCGTATAAAAAATACCAAGATTCTTACACATTTACATCAGCTCAACCATTCGCTAGGATAAGATAAGTCTTACTGTTGACAATTGAAATACAGACATTTCTGATACTTTTAGTAAGTAGTGCCAAAAAGGGTTCTGAGGGAGCTATTTTGAGCTTCACTCAAATTTTAGTGAGGTGGTATACCGTAATAGCAACGAGTATTAAAGACAATGAAACACTTCCTCCAAGTAGTTGAGTGATGTGATGTTAGACGTGCTTTTGTGAGTTTACTATATATATTGGCGTAATGGAACTCACTTATGTTTTTCTTAACTAAGACACAATTATGAGATGGTTCACAGTGTTTCTAGCAGTGGCAAAGAGGTATAAACTTATATCATATATATCCAATGGCAATAGAGATTATCTACACACATGACACATTCATGCACGATAGTGCAGCCAGTGGTATAAAACCATATAAATCGACCACAGTCATATATTTGGTATAGTCAGACAAAAACTATCGAATTATATGTTCTATTCATAGATTGGACCTGGAAAATAGCCCCGATCTCTTAATCCGATGAAAATTGTGTGGGTAACAGTACTGAGATAATGACAGATGATTCATTTCTGTGATTACTCAGGCTCATGATGTACGATATATAAATTACAAGATGCATCAAGAATAGCGTGTGCCCTGTGAAATGACTTGTGGAACTTTTGCCAAGATAGGTTATATTAGAATATCAAACTGACCCAAGACGTCATCAAATCCAAAGAGAGCATTACTAAAAATATAAAATATAAGTGAAATAACCCATGTTAACAAGTTATTTTTTATGGCAGAAATGCACGTTTTCCCCGGCAACTATGAGTGAGTAATATATGTATAAGTATATATATCTAATATTACGGTATTTAAGCAGATTGATTTAGATTATATTATTGCCTTATATTTATATTTTATAGTTAATTAAATTTATATATATAAGTAATTAAATATACAGATGTGGGCAGATGCTGGTATTTAGCCATTCAGTCCTATATAAATTAAGTCATTTATATGTTAATTTAATATTATATACTAATATTAAATACTAGATAGTATATATAGTATATAGTATATATAGTATTTTGATAGAATTTATAATTTTATTATGTAGATAATATATATGTATAATTATATAAATATAGTAAAAACAATAAGTTAAGACTTATTAAAGTAATTAATTATTTAGCCATACTTGGTTTAGTATAAACTATAAAATAAAAATTTGATAATTTATATCTTTTATTAATTTAAATATAAGTAAATTATACTTAATTTAAGTTAATAATCATTTTTATGTATTTAATTTATTATGTTTAAGAAGAGTGGCATATATATATATACTGTAGGTATATATAATATAATCATTTTTTGATCCCGCACTAGTATAGTTGCATATAGGTAGTCCGATATAATTTCAACTTGGTGAACGTAATTTATATATATATATAGTATATATTAATATATTATAAATTCCGGTACACCTAATATATATATATATAATATATATATATCCGCTAGGTAGTTATATATATATAATATATAATCGTATATATATACTATATAGTTACTAATCATCACTATAGGTCATATTACTTTGCCAACGCCCCCTCCCCTCCTACGAGAAATGCACAGTCTCGAAATATTTCTGGACCGTCAGGCGCCTGCGCGCCGAGATCTGTGTAACTTATAGGATAATGAAATTGGGCGCTCTGATGTTTCGCGCAAAGCAGGGCAGCGTCTAATACTATGAAGCGAAGCTAGTTGTGAGTGAGATAGAGTTGGGTCACAAGATTTGTGTTCGGGAATGACGAGACGTTTACAATAAGTTTAGCCTCTGGTAAGCGGCTTATGCTATATCTAATAAAGGCTTAATTGATGAATTCAGTTTTGCATTAATAATTATATATATAATACATACTCAGGTTCAGGAAAATGACATGTAAACTAATCACAATTCATCCCTAATCATAAGACCCTACTATAGTATAGCTGTATGGTATGAGAACCTGTCACCCCCCGTCAAATATTCGATGTGATATGATAGTTAGATTCGTTGAGCAATAAATGTATAATAGTAACTAACTACTAAGCTATTATAATATTATATATATTAAGTATATATATATTCATATATATAATAATTAATTATAATTGATATATATATATATATATATATTATTATATATAATATATATTATATATATAGACTATATATACTACTATATATATTTATCATATAATATATAATACTATTATTATATAATTTAAGTATATATATAATATATATATTATATATATATTATATACCGGTATATATAGTTATTATTGGATACAATATAAAACATATATAGCAGTATATATATAAATATATTATATATATTAATATAATTAATATTCTAATTATATATATATACTTATAATATATATATTATATATATATATAGTATATTTAGTATGATATATATATATATATACTATATATAGTATAATTAGTATATATATATATTAATATATATATATAATAGTATATAATATATATTATATATATATAGAGCGAGTCAGAGGCAGCACTCTGATGGGCCCCACTTGTATTTCTACATCCTGATGAGCAATATTTTCCATTAGACGTTCACACCTTTCTTCATAATGTTGTTCCGAGGTGAGGTTAAGAACCCTTCTCAAGCTGCCACCAGATAAAATGCAAATACCTCTCGAATTTGACCCTTTAAAATTGATCTTTTGTGCACAAAAAATCGAACTTGTCCCTCTTTGAATAGGGTCTACACTGGAGCACTTACATTCTTCGAAGTCGATCCCCTAAAAACCTACCACCACCACACCTGACCTCATCCAAATCCTCTCACTAAACCACAACCGCACTTGAACTCTTCCAAATCCTTCTAAAACCCCACCATCACCTTGAACCCTTCTCAACCTGGGGTCGTGGTGACATACACCGAGGGTCGCAGTGGCACACACAAAATAAAACACACAACGTACCAAAAAAAAAATTACTAGTGGATTACTATAAAATTTTACATAGTTGTTATTGAGGCCTTAAGTTTGATAACAAACACGAATTAATTTGACGGTTGGCTTTGTTTTTTACTTAAAAGCTTTTCTATAACTGGATCAATGTTGGAAACGCACAAAGGTAAATTATTTTCAAGTGATAATACACGATTTCTGTATCTAGTTTAATGATTTTTTCGCAAATGTAAGGAGTGGCAATTGGAACGAATGTTTTCAAAGCGTCTGTTACTAAACTTCCGTATTTACTTCTTCGAGCAAGCCAAAGCTTATCTAAATCTTCAGACGAAAATTCTAGCTAGAGAGTTTTGTCAGCAGATATTTCTATACGTTTGTTGCGAGTATAAACTGGTAATTTTGCAGCTATAACAACACTTTCATCTAACGGGTTGAGAACCCATCTTACCGAGAAATCTTTCTTATTACCTGGAAAATATTCCAATAACTGAATTTTCAATTAGCGTAAATTCATCTTGGGGGGAGAGGGAGAGTCGACAGGTTATGTTTTGGCTTTTTGGGAGGTCACGAGGCTTAAAACCATAACCACACCTGAACACCTCCTAATCCATCCTCTAAAACCCCACCACCGCCATACTTGAAACCTCTCAAGTTTTTCCTCTAAACCTTCCAAATCCTTCCCCTAAAGCCCCATCACCACCACACTTACACCCCTCCAATTCCCTCCTCTAATCAATCATCCTCACATTTGAACCTTTCTAATTCTTCCTTTACATCACCACCACATGAGCCCTACTAAACCCTCACCACCGCCACACTAAAACCCTTCCATTTTAAACATATTTAACTTTTTTAATCCAATTTTTTTTAATTATTTATACGTAGAATTTATCTAACTTAAATAAATGAAAGTTAAAATTTTGTATATCGATAAGCAAAAAGAAATATAATTTATTTCCCTCTTAAAAATTGTGTTTGCCAATCACTTCCTGAATAAAATCGCTTTAAGAAGATTTTTTTTTAACCTTTGGGACACACAAAAGACATTCTCCTTCGGTCTACCAAAATCAGCGGATCATAAAAATTTCATTTCTTACTCACGCCTGGAAAAATAAAAAAAAAATTTTCTACCGTCAAACTTCAAACACACACGCGCCCACACACACAAACAAAAAACACCGATATACGCACATACACATACATACGTATACTCATTCCAAATACGCACACATATTTCTGCTATCATATTCGAGATACACTGTTATTACGTAACATCATGCAAAATCAGAACAAAAATTGCCCAATTACATAGAAATTAACCATCATCCAGCACGATTTCAAAAGATTCTTTTTTAGAATTGCCATAAGATGAACACAGTTTAACTCATATATATTATATATATAAATATATAATATATATGATTATATATAATATATATAATATAATATATATAATATATATACTATATATAATATATATATATATATATATATATTATATAATTATATATTATATTATATATATATATATATTTTAATATATATTATAATATATATATTATATATCATATACTATTTAATTATATATATATAATATATATAATATATATATATTATATATAATATATATATATATATATATATATATATGATATATATATATATAATAATATATATATATATATATATATAATATAATATATATATATATATAATATATATAATATATATATTAATATATATTAATCATAGGAAAAATACCGCCGGAAATGAGCGGCCAACCGAACCACCAGTTGTATTATCAATGAGCAGAAGCCTCGACATCCAAGCTTTGCCTGAAGGTCCTGAAGGGCAAGACACATATCTCCTGGCGCCGATTGATCCCAGTAAGTATTATCAACATAAACAGTCAGGTTTTCTCTTACAGATAAACAAAAGAGAAAGTGAGAAAGGTGAATCTTTAGGTGGTGTTCAAGAAATCCAAAAATGGTAGAGCGGACATCATCAGGTATCCCCGGAAAGGGATTTAATAAAAAAGTGTGGTAAAAAAAAAAAAGGTAAATTAAAAATAGTACAAATCTTTGGAGTGTTTGGTTAATTTAAACAGTAATTACATTTGTAAGACAGATGTAAGACATATAATATGAGTATTATAAAGATAAAAAAAAAATAAATACAGATGTAAGGGAATTATTAAATAAAGGAAAATACAGAACATATTAGTTCTTCATCAAATTTAAATGGGAGGTTGGGGGTAGTGTTTAATTTTGGGTAATAAGGTGATAAAGATATGCGCCTTGGCCCGGGGGTTTATTTTAATATGTATATCCCCACTCACTGAACAAGAGTTTTTTTATTCCCGTCTCCCCTACGAGTGATAAATACCCCTTGATAAAAGGTAACCCCCCCTGGGAATTTGGGTTTAAAAAAAGATAACAATGAGGTGTTTGAGGTGCCATTATTATTTTATTTTAAAAATTAAGATGTGAGGTTTTAAATATATAAGTGGAATGTGTTGAGGTGCATTCAAAAATCCTTTTTTTAATTTAACCAAAATTTTGGGGTGAAAAACAAAGAGATAAAAAACTACTGTAAAAAAAAATTTTGGAAACAAACCCCCAAATGAAAAAAAAAAGTTCGAAGAAAGAATAAATTTTAAAATTTAAACTAGTTAGTTTTATTTTTTTATGAAAAAACTTTGGTTATAGCAGCTAATGTACATCTGGAACTAGAATACGCATAAAAAAAAAATCAATTAAAGGGGGGGAGAAGAGCGCCTCCCTTTTCTTAATGGCCTGGGCCCAGGAGGAGTTTTACGCCCACGTTTAGGGGGGGGAGAGTAATATACATATATGGTTTTTGCAGACTAGGAGGGTAGGTTAAAAAAGACACACCGCCTCTCCCGGGCTACCATTTTTTTTCCGCCTGCGACATGAAAAAATACTTGTGCGAGCAATAAAATACAAAATAATAGTAAAAATGGAATGAAAAATATGGAAAACTCATAAAAGATAAACTCATTGTAGGAAATTGGAACCAAAAGATCCCTAGTGTTATGTTTAAGAAGAGATATAATATTAAACAATTGGAATGAAAAAAAAGCTCCCCCCCCTGAAAATTGAAAAAAACAAAATTATGGCTTTTCATTTAAAAAATATGTCATAACGCGGGGGGGTAAAATAAAGTATTGGAGGGCAGGGAAAAAAAAAATGAAAGAAATCTTTGGTTTTTTAATTGATTTTTTTCCTTCCAAAATTTTTTTTTTAAAATTCAACAAAAATTTTTTTTTCCTGTTATTTTTTTAATAATGTACTTGAAAGAGTGAAAAATATATGTGATGAGCGGAGATGTTGAAAATAAAGAGTAAAAAAATTTAATTATCAACATTTATTAATAATTTTTTGGTTTTATTATTACGGGGGTGGGGCTTTATACAGGGGATTGGTTTTTTAGAAAAAAATGAAAGATTTAGATGTTAGCAATAAAATTGGCACCACCACACAGAAGGGAGTGGGAGCATATTAAGGGGTTTGGGGGCCCTCTTACAAACCTAATTTATAAAATACGGCGCGTGAGGATAATATTTGGAAAATTTTTGGGTTTTTTTTTGTTTGTGGCTGTGGGCGGAAATATTATAATAGCGATAGGGTACACGTTTGTTCATTATTTGGAAAGAAAAGGAAACTGGGGTAATAGAAGGGGATTTTTTATTTGGCCCCAGGTGAGGGGCTCTTTGGGGGTGGGGAAAAAAACTTGAAGGGGGGTGTTTTTTGAGGAAAAAAAGTTGGGGAAAGAATAAAAAGATAAAGTAAAAAAAGAATTAAAAAAAATGGAAAAATTGGTTTTTTGAAGGGTGAGGAAAAAACCCACAGTCTCTCTCCCAAGAGGGGGTGGTGGGAAAATAGTTATGTTTAAGATGAAGTGGTGAAAACAGTCCTTAGGCGCTTGGAATATATATCAAGTAAACCAAATATACACGTTGGTTTCCCCCCTTGAAAAAAAGTTTTACATCAAATCATTTAGAAAAACTAATAAATGTTTTTTTCTTCTCCTAATTAATTTCAGTCGCATAATGCTAAACAGGTAAAACCGAGCCATCGATTATTGCGACTCCACCCAACAAAAAGTGAGCCGCCGCAATATAAAGTTGCCCTATATAATTAATGAATAAAGTTTTGTGTTCTGGAAAAATGCAACACAAAAAAAACCGAAAGGGGTTTATATAAAGGGCGCCCTGAGAGAGGGGTATTTGCCTCCGTCTACGAAAAATTTTAAGGTGGTTTTAGTGCTTCTATGAGACTGTTTTTTAAAAGGGGAGAAAAAAAACTAAAAATGTTTTCGTGTGTCTCCACCCCTCTTCGTTATTTGATGATTCTCCGCCTAAAGGGTTCCCCCCCCCGTAATAAATTTGACTAGGTATCGGCAGCTTAACTCAATAATGTTGCATTTTTTAATACCAATTATTGGACAAAGTATCGATATCAGTGAAACATGGCCATTCAAATCAATATATACTAAAATAAACCCTAATATAAATTTATTTAGAAAAATAACGAAAAAAAAGGGAAGAAATGAGATTTTTTATTAGATCAGGAGAAAAAGAACCAATTCCTTTTTTCTTTAAGTTGGACATTTGAAAAGGATTCTTATAAAGTATTGAAAATAAACAATTTTTTTATACCAGGAATAAAAAATTCTTATGTGAAAAAAATGGAAAAAAAAAGGAAGGTTTTAAATTAAGATAAGAAAATTTTCTGGTTGGGGGGTGCATATTGGGGTGTGTTGTTGGTTGCGAGAGAGGAAATGGTAAAAAAAAAATTCGATTATCACAATATTCAACTCAATTAGAAAAAAGTTTTCCGGGTTTTTTTTTTGAGATTTTGGTTTTTTTGGTTACCACCATAGATACATTTCACAAAGGCAATTTTAAAAACTTTTAAAAATACGTCGGTTGGCAGGGCCCCGGAAAAAAAAAAATGTTTTAAATATCTTGGGGTTGTTATAGATAAAAGGGGGGTGGGGTTGTTGGGAAAAAACAAAAAAATATCCAATATCGACATAATCACCCCGAAACCCCCCCCCTGGGGGGTAAAGAAAAAAAATACCGGGAAAAAAAAAGAAAAAAAAAAAGGGGTTGGGGGAAAAAAACATACGTTTGGGCCAATAAAGTTCCCCCCCCCACACAAAAAAGGGAAATGTTTTTGGAAGGAAGAGGAAAAATTGTTGGGAATTTTTTGGGCAAGAAGGCCAAGAAGCAAATGTTTTGCCCCCAAAAAATAAAATAAGCGAAAATAATTTGAAAAAAGGCCTAATATTTTTGGGATTTGGTTGAGGGGGTTGATAGTGAATAAGGTCTTTTAATAGGGTGGGGGGCCTCCTTTATTCTCATGAACGCTGGCAACACAAACGGGTTTGAAAAAAAAACCCCCTTGTTTTCCCCCAACATCCTCCCGCCTCGGAAACTAAAAAACTTTGCGGGAAAAGAACTTTGTTTTTTGTATTTCAAAAGCTTTTTGGGCTTATACCCTGCTGTTATTTCCTTCCTCAAAAGGGTTGGCAAAGAAAAAGGGTTCAAACAAATATATTCCAGCCTCCGTTTTTCTTGACCTTTGGTGGGAGGAAGGGAAAAAACTCTTGGAGGAAAAACCTGGTTCTGGTTTTGTGCGAATAAATAGAGAGGAGTATAATGGGGAAAAAGAGTAGGTGCTTCTCCATTTAGATGTACATATATAAAGAAAACTTATACATTTAATTCTCTTTGTTAAATGGATGGTGCCTACAAGCTGGTAAGAAGAGGAACTGGAAATAAAATTGAGGGGCCAAAAAAAGCCATAAAGCCACACATCGAACCTTTAATTTATTATAAACAGGAATATACCATTTTATTTTAACACCCACACATTAAAAAAACGTATTTTTTAGGTAAATAAATAATAAACATATATAAATGAAATAAGATATATTATAAATAAATATTTATTATATATATATAAATTATATATATTATTTAAATAATTTATAATATTAAATAAATTATATAACCCTGGTTTTTATTTTGAATTATTAAATTACATGTAACTATATATATATTTATAATAGTAAAATATTAAAAGACCATTAACAGAACAGTTGGGCCGAAAGGGGCCCAGGGGGGGGGGGGGACTTTTTTCGGGCCCCCCCCCCTAAATACGCTGCCCCACGAAAAATAAATATTTCTAATGAATAAGCTAAATAATATTGTTTTGTTTTTTATGGCCAGAAAAACGATATTCACTTCTTTGCTTAAACACACACTCACACTCTTTTCAAGGGTTTTTTTTTTTTAAGTAATAAAAGTTTTAAAAAAGGCCTTATTGAAAAAAATACATCAAATTCCCCGATTAAAATTTATGAAAAGTAAGTTTAAAAATTGCTAAAAATTTTTGTAATATTTTCACTAATAAATTTTTTTTTTTTCCTAAGTTTTTTTAGAATGGTGTTTTTGTTTTCGGTTTTTCCATATTTAGAGACGTTTTTTAAAGTCACCGTAACAATAAAACTCATCCTAAAGTGGGCTCTTTTTTTTAATAGACTGGAACAATATCACAAAAAAAAACATTTAATTCCCTCCGCTTTTAAGAAACTTTCAAGTTATTGTTTCCCCGGAATAGCCACAATTTTGGAACCCGCTTTGGCGCCCAAACCCCCCTGTTTAAATCCCAATCCCCCTCGGGAAAAACAAAAGGGCCCTACCCCTTTTTTGATTCATTCCTGTCCTTTCCATTTATAAATACAAATTACCCTGGATAAGCAAAATGTGAGAAATCTGCAAGAAAAATATTACAAAGATGCAATAAAAAAACAAAAACCCATAAAAATTTATTAAATATATTATTATATTTATATAATTATAATAATAAATATATAATATTAAAAGTTAATTTAAAATAAAGTATTAAAATATAATAATATATAATAATTCAATATAACTATTGATATATAGTAATTATATTTAATAATATTAAGATACATTATTATTCGATACTCTAATTAATTGAATACAAGGTTTATATAAAATAATATCAAGAGCCTTTGGCCGTTTTTTTTTGGTGCCAGGCCTCGAAGTTTCTGTCGCCCCCCCCCCCTTTTATGGCCCCCGGCCCCCCTAATTGCCCGGGCCCTGATTGGCCCGGGGCCCTTTATCCAATTCCGTTAAAGGCGCAAAGGCGGCAACGAATAAGGGGCCCCCCGAAACAATCTTTTTTTTTTTAAAAAGGCCCGGAAAAAAAAAAAAAAACCTTAAAAAAGCAAAGGGGGCCCCGCCCAAATGCCCGAATTTCCCGTTGGGGGCGCCCTATTTTAAAAGCCCCGCGCCCCCCCTAAATTGAAAAACAGGAAACAAAGCAATTTTTTTTTTTTTTTTTACCCTTAAAGATTAGAACTTAGAAGCATGGAAGAAAGCTTTTTGGCCCCAAAACCTTTGTTTAAATTCAAAATTTTCTTAGAAAAATTCGACACTAGGGTCAGTAAAACAAAATTTTAATATAATATATTATATTATTATTATTATAAATAAGTTTATTATAATTATTATATTTAAATATAAATAATAAATTTTATAGTAATTATAATTTTATTTATTTATATATATTAATATATATTTATAATACTATTAAAATAAATATATATTATAATATATATATATTAATATATAAATATATTTTAAATAAAATAATAATATAATAATTATTTAAATTAAACTGGGGGGTTTTTTTTTTCCAAGGTTCTGAACCTTTTAAAACTTTAACAAAATAAAATTTGGGCAAACTATGGAGACTTGGAGAAAATTTTTTCCAACCTTTCCACTTGCAAGCGCTCCCGAAGGGCCTGAACCCTCCTGGGGGAAAAAAAACCAATGGGATTCAAAAAACAAGGACCCAAATGGGGTGAAAAAAGGAAGGAAAAGCGGAAAAACGTTGGTAAAGTAATTTAAAGTTTAACCGGGGGTGTTTTTGGTTTTAAAAAATTATAACAAAAAATTGAAAAAATATGGTTCCATTGAGATTATTTCCCCTTCCTTTAATAAAAAGAGGCATCGTCGGGACGCTTTGTTATTAAAAATTCCCAGAGCAATAAACTACGAAGTTTTTTAACTTTGCCAAAAATAAAATTTTAGCTCGGAACAAATCCCCCACCAGGCCCCCGGCCGAAACGTTTCCCGTAAGGCCCGCTAAAAAAAAGGGGCTCCGCGCCAATAGGCCCCCCCCCCCCCCCCCGGCCCCCAATGTTGGAAATTGAACCAAATAATATTTACAGGCCCCTAAATAATAGGGCCCCCCCCCCCCCCTTAAAGGCCCCACGAATTAAAAAAAACCTAGGGTTTCCAAAAGTGGCAAATAGGGCCCGGCCCCCCCCCAATAAGGCCCCCCCCCGGCAAGGGCCCCCCCCCCCCGCAAAATCAAAAAAATATAGGCCCCGCGCCCCCCCAGCCCCCTTTTTTCTTGAATTAAATATAAACTAAATAAATATAATAAATCAACTTATCCTTATATTTTAACATTCTATAAAATATTAATTTTTATCTATAGCTAATGTATTATCAAAGAAAGAGACACAATTAAGTTAATAACTAACATATAGAAATTTCATTAATATATTAATTATATATTTATCCAACACTCAAACTTCTTTTTGCCCCCCCTTAATTGGAAATTCCCCCCCCCTTTGGCCCCTACACGGGGCCATTTGTTTTTTATATAAATATAATATATAATAAATAATAATAATTAATTATAATCTAAATAAATTTTTAATAAATATAATAATATTTATAAAATTTATAAATTATATTAAAATATAATTAATTTATTAATTTATATTATAAATACTATATAAGAATAAAAATATAATTAATAAAAATTATTTAATATTTTAATATGATAATAATTAAAAATGTATAAAGAATTAACAAATTATTAAAAAAATTTATAAACAATAATATTAATTAATATAATAAATATAAATTATATCTATATAATTATATAATATATTATATATATATATTTATGTTATATTATCTTATAAAATAATTATTTAAGTAAATTTATATATTTTAAATCTGCAAAAAAATTCCCCCCCAAAACCTTTGGCTTTTTTTCTTCATTGTAACACATTTATCATATAATGAATGTATTTAAATACTTCAATAATTATATATTTTATTAATTAAATTATTATTTAAATTATAATAAATTGATAAATAAATATTATTTCCTAATAAGAATTAATTTATATTTTACCTAAACAATAATAAATTAAATTAAATATATATTATATTATATAGTTATAACTCGGAATATTTTTCCAATTTATAATTACTTAATATTTATAAAAAATTCGGGGTTTTAGATTGAAAAAAAAAAAAGTAAAAAATAAAAAAAAGTTAATTTTTTTTAAAATATTTACTTTTACAATTCCAATTACATCTTCTTTTCCATAATTTTTTGGTCGGTTTTTTTTTTTTAAATTTTAAGGAAATAACAAAGAAAAAAAGAAATTTAATATTTAAACCTTCCACTTATTTTTTTTTCCCCCTTTATTTTATTTTCATTATTTTTTTTGGGGTTTTTTTTTTTTACCGCCCCCCCTTGAGGAAAAAAATTATTAATAAAAAATTTTTTTTTGGGGTCCAACATCGAACTCGTTTATAATTCATTTCAAAGATTAACTTTAGGGTCAATCACCCCCCCAACCTTAGAATAACAAAACATCAAACAGAACCCAAAAAAAAAGCGTTTTTCCCAAACCTTATAACCCAGGAAAAAAAACCGTTTCATAAACGCTTTGAGTTTTATCCCATGGTTTCAATATCCAAAATTTTAAATTAATACTACCATAAATGGCGTTAAAAGAAAAAAAGGGAAAAAAAGGTTAAAAATTCCCCCTCTCTTTCTTTCATTTATCGCATTATTTCTATATCTTCCGTCATGGAGGGAGAGACAGGGACGGAGAGTGTGCACCAGAAGTGCACCCAGAAATAGCAGCAGATACACCCACACACACCCCTTCCTCTCGATCCGAGCCGTTGGTGTTCACAGGCAATAAATTAAGGGAAAGGTGACACCAGCAATAGTCATTTCATACTAAGGCATCCACCACCCATTATAATAGACACAGAGAGTCCCCAAGATACACCATTCCCCTCATATATACTTACCAACTACAACAAATAGTATACCAACAAACAAAAACACACACAACACAAAAAAACAAACAAACCTGAGTCCCCAGCATCACCATATATCCATAACAAAAATATTACATTCAAAAATAAAATTACCTCCCATACCCAACATAAACACAAACATCACACACACTATCCTCAACAACATCCCAAACTAATAACTGACATATCGAAATACCCGTGCCACCAATAATACCAACACACCACACACACACAAACGCAAACACAAACTGTCAATAAACTCATACACACAAACACCCACACTCACAACACACAAAAAAACAAACAACGCAGTCCCACTCCATAAAGAAGCAAAAAATGGCCAATGAAAATTTATAACTTTTACAATTGCGGTCTACTGGACATAAGATAACCGGGATATCTCCTGTTCTCCGGGTTACATTTGTAATAGCCCAATGAACACAACACCACAACACACACTCCGTTTTTGACGCATTTATAACAAACCAACATGCTCACAAGTAAGTACGGTACCAAATAATCACCCCACACACAACCATAACCAACACACACAAACACCCAAACACAAGACAACACACACCACACGAGCGCCCATCAAAACACACCCGCCCAGCCACTCAAAAACCTCAGCACGACAACAAATAACCCACTGTACCCACCAACCACCCACGCTCTACGCTTACACACCATCTCACACACACCACACCACGTAAGACACTCTCGCGCTCCACCATACACACCCGTGACACCCACACCCAAATAAAAACACCCACACTCACCAACAAACCACAAAACACCAAACCTCAATAACCCCATCCAACACACAAAAAAATCCCAAACACCCTTCCCATATAAAAACAAAAAACAAACCATACTATATATATATAATATACTTATATATATATATATCTATATATTATATATATATATTATAATATACTATATATATATATATTATATTATATTATTTATATTATATATATATATATATAATAACATATATATTTATATATTATTTTATATATATTACTAATACTATATATTATATATTAATATTTTATATATTATATACTTATATAACTTTATAATATATATTTATTATATATATACGTAATATTACTATATAATTATATTCCATTTATACTAAGCATTATATTACTGCATATATCACTTATTACATATACGCCCACTAGATGAATATTATTACTATAAAACATTTTTTTATTCCGACCTGTATACAGTCCTACAAAGAATTCAAGGATTTCAACAGCAAACCGACTTACCTGGTATGATAACTATTTGGTTTATGATTCGTAGTAAAAAAGTAATGTTTTTCGCCTTATTTGTTGAAATTATATGTTGTGTAACATTTTTATTTTTATTTATAATCATTTCTGAGGAGGTTATTTAATATATATATATATATATTATATATATTATATATATATTATATATATACTATATATATATATATATAATATATATATCATATATATAGTATCTAATATTATATATATTATATATAATTATATATATAGTATATTATATATAATATCATATAATATATTATATTACTATAATATATATATATATATATATATATATATATAATTATATATATAATATGATATATATATATATATTATTATATAGTATATATTATATATATTATATATAGTATATATAATGTAAGTCTAATTAAGAAGAGATGAAATTTCCAAGTATTTTTCATCTCTTTTTCATCTTTGCTTTTAAGGTTTGCCGGGAATAGAGTTTGTGAAGGGTATTGTGGTGTACAGTAATGTCTTTGATGTGACGTATGTAAAATATGTCTTATACCATTATAAGAAATATGTATTATACCATTATTATCAGCCTCTGACTAATGTTAAAAGAAGAAGACCTGATTGTTAGGACGGCTACGCACACATTTTCGTTGGGGGGACACATACGGAGCAAAAAACAAAAAACCCAAAACAATTAGCTTGATGAAAAGTGATCTTTCCAATCACTGTCAATAGGGTTGATGCAATTTATTGAAGATTAAATTTATTGTTGATAAAACTAATTTAAACAATAGGTTCATTATACAAATGAGTTAATATTTCAAAACCGCATTTGTCAAAATCAAATAGAAATAACAGAATCTAGTCTACATCATTTTCTTTACCATTTATAAGTCGAAGGGCTACAACATTAAACGTCGTGGATTGCAGAAAATTTTTTCGAAACTGTCAATTCAGTTTCGCTTTCTTCTCAGTCAAAATTAAATTTTTCTGAGCAACACTTCAGAGACAGTCCATTCAAGTGCATTCGGTCATCCTGTCGCCATCTCTGTATCTTGCTCACTACAAATTGATGTAGTGTCATAAGATTATTTGAAGAATTTGATATATTTTCTGAAATCTTCTTCCTTGATACACTACAACTATTCTGACCATGGATAATTTTCTTTCACGTCGAGTTTCTATTCCCTCCTCACCATTCACATACCAGAGTTCAGTATCACATTGAAGTCATCTCTGTTCATAACAGTTTTCAAATACTTTGATTTTCCTTTCAAATTCCTAATACGTAAGGACAAGCATCAGCGACGGATGAAGTAATAAAAGAGAAAAAACTGGTGATTCTTTTCCGAGAATCTGCTCTCCAAGAAAAATCTAGGAAAGAATTTAGGCATGGTATTAGATTAGTCCTCATCCAATATTCTTCATGGCGTGGTAGCCAAGAAGGATTCGAGCGGGTTTCTAGCTATCCCCCACTCTTGGTGGCTGAAGATCCACCATAAGATATCAACATCAAATTTTCTTTGTATAATTTCTTATCGTATGGTTGCTGTTTGAGCGGTGATCTTCAATGAAAAAATTTTCTCGCCTCCGTGGGTCAGCATTGGAAGAGGTCATACCTTGACTGTAGATATTCACCGACTGAGTTAATCACAACACAACAAAACCCAACCACCTAAGCCAAAAAACACGGAATAAAATAACTTCTGGCTATATGCAGGTTGAAATTACGAAAAAAACAGTTTCTTGTGGCACGCACAATACAGCTGTAAACCAGACAAAACTACTATAATTCTTTTTAGTACATTACCCAATATTTCGCCAAGTTTTCCAGAGCCTGCACTACATCCACAAAATCGGTATCATAATATTGGAAAATACTGCGTGTATTTCTTCTGACCATCCGGTTCGCAAAACGCTGGAATTACTGTCTCATGCGTATTTTCTTCTCACAAAAGATTCACCAAAGAAGTTGATAATTTCTTTAATAGAACTTCAGTTCAGATACAGAGTTCAGATAGTTTACTACAAAATTCAGACACTCACACGAACAAACCTACACACCATGAAATTACTAAGCTTTTTCGTATTTTTCTCGCATTATTCTACAGTATGTACTCATCCTTTTCTCCCTGCGAGCTGAGAACTATCGTAACCGTGTCAACCTCACTTGTTTGAATCTAGGCCATTATTGTCAAAAAACAATCGAATAGCTCTTTCTATTGTTTTTGCATGAAATAATGCAACATCCAATAAATTTCTTCACGAACGCATATTTCAGTCTCATCAAAAAATCCTATTAGAATAGCTAATCTGTTTCATTCCCAGATATCTTGATGTTTCGTCAGCTAAAAACAGAATATGCAAATGCTTTCTTGGCATCTGCATTGATGTCAAGTCGGTCACAAACACAGATCAAGCTAGTTCATTTTGTATCTTGTGATTCTATAGTAGCATTTTTGGAACCCAACCTGTAAGCCGCGTTCAACTCATTTTTCCAGAATCTATTTGAAAAAAATAGATGTTTGAAAATCCTCTTCATGTTGCTTCAGCCCTCGTAGAGGTAATCGTGTTCAACACAAAAATAACTTGTTGTCATTACAGAGGAAATTAACTTTTTGTTTTCTGTAAGAGCGTCTGATGTCCCAGTTGAACTTCTACTATGGTTCACCCAACTACAATATGTGACTGTACTAGATGAATATAACTGTACCTTCACGCAGTCCACAGTGCCGCCTACTTTCACATAGCTCTTGCAAATTCATGGACTTTCTTCGTAATTTCGTGAAGGAACTTGAACTCCCTGTATTGTTCCTTAGCGGGAAAAAGAAAGCAATGCAGACAGAGTGCCCTTTAAATATCTTGAATACATCAACCAGGGAGAATTCTTTCAAGCCCACACTATGACAAAATGAAACATAACACTCCCTACTATTATAAACAGATAAAATATATCCCCGCACAGATACCTTTCAAACCCACTCTGAACCCACAACAAAAACAACAATCAACACTCAACACCAACTGAAGAAGGAGGCATCATCCATGATTTTTTCAACAATTTGTCTATTTTTTGTCGTCATGCGCTTTTATAAGATATATTCCTAACCCATTTTCCTAAACAAATAACCTACCTGTACCTTCCCCAGTCCATGTGTGCTTGCGTCCAGGGATCAACCCTCAATAGTAATCCCAGCAAAACCTAAGGAAGACCTCGACGATATATCACATACAACAAAACACAACTCCAGATAAACAACCCACCCACCAAATAAGGCCATATATCCGATATTTTAAAAAAATATCCAACATTGTCTCCACACTAAGCATCAAACAAATAATCAGAGATACAAAAAATAAATCGAATATCGATAAAAACATCTCTCGTAAAGCCTCATATAAATAATACTATTACAGCTAGGACGGGCTATACATTTTCGAGGTCGTCATCGGCCTATATTCAACACACGCTTTATCGCCCACAATAACTTAGTAGCGTCGTGGCTATCCGAAACTGCATTTTTGAAAACCTCAGTGGGCACTTAACTATGACGGCTATTCGGCTATCTACGGGCGAATACCGTTAGAATTCACAAGTAAAACTTTTGCGCGATAACGAAAGCATGCCTTTACATTTTTAAACCTTTTATAAGATAGTAACAGATTTATTTAATTTTTTTATTAATGTTACAAAATTATTATTTTCAAATACTTTCATAGCTATAGTCCTCTTCCTCCTCCATGTCCCCCTGCTAAACACTTCCTGCAGGAGGTCCATATTTCCTATGAGGAAAAGAAGGTCCTCAACCTTTCTCCTTCAAGGACATCTTGGCCCCTGAGGATGCTTCCACCCGCTGAAGCACCTCTCCAGCCAGCTGCTGATACTACGGAATGGGGGTATTTATTTTATAATAGATCTATCCATATCTCCCCTATGCTGGTTGGGGAAAGCAGGAACAGCTCGCGGCATCTTCTTGAGGGGCACCGCTCCTCCATCGGACTTCGTATGACCGATTTCACTCCTGCTTGCTGGCTTTGCTCTGCGTCGCAATATTCTAGAAACAATCTTCTGAATAGGAAGTGGTCTGAATTGTGGGGTTCTTTCTCTGTTGGCTGGCCAAGCTGGCTGACGCTGCTGCTTTTTCTCAGTGGGTTTGATGGAGTCCCCTATCTTCCGGGTAATCCTGTCCCCGATCTCCTCCACCATGTCAGTGCAATGCTTCTAGGGCCTTAAGGGTGAAGGAGGGGTGAGGGGCAGTGGCCATAAGGAGATCCCTATTCTGAAAGAGGTGGCCAAACCTTTTTTCATAGCCACTGAGGAGGCCTGTACTAGTGGCCTTGCCTACCAGATGAATATTTTCACTCTTCTCCTCAAGGCTGGCCTTCATAACCAAAGCTGGGGTAGGAGGGTGCCCATGTATGCCCTTTTCTCCCCTGAACGCATATCAAGACACTGCGCCAAAGGGCTGCATGACCAATGTGTACTCGTTCATCACCAATAAGAGTGAAAACTTACATATATTGCTTAGTTACGTAAGCAAATTGATTATTTTAATAAAAATTCGGGAGCACGAGAGCGAGGTATCTTTATGGAATAGGCGAATAGATCAAGAGTGAGTTGTACAGATGGACAATCTGAGGGCGTTTTTGGCAGTTTGGAGATTGGATAAGATGAGGAAGAGAGTTTATCATGGAAGCGTGTTGGGGTAAGGGAAAAGACTGCCATATTTGATGAGGATTTTGTAAGATGGTTCGGACATGTGGAGAAGGTGGAGAACCCCATATTGGTTAAGAGTGTATAAGAGCACCAATGTGAGAGTGTTATGCTGTCGGACACCGGAAAAAAGGTGGAATATTTCAGTTAGAGATTGTTTAACGCAGTAGCGATAGATGTTCTGGGGCGCAAGAGCGATGGTCAGGTTACAGAACAGGGATTGAATGGAGGGGGCTTTGGTTGTGAGGAGATTTAATAATTTTAATAAATTTTTAATATAAATAAAAATATTAAAAGAGCAATTGCTACTTTAAAAATACTTTAATATTTACCTCGACGTCTACCTCTGCTGAGAGGGGAACCTCCCTTGGCTGCTTGATGAGGATGGTGTTTATGGCATCCATTCGGTTTTCGACCCTTAAAACCTCCAGAAGGACGAAATTAATATGATTGATATTTTTAAGATAATATAATCAATATAACTTTATATAAATATCAACAACTTAAACAAATAGAAATAGATAATTAATCGGCACAATTTCTTACGCTAAATTCTTTTTTTAATAGTAACTACTACTACATTGTCACCACAAGAGTCTTCAGTTTTCTTTTGGCGACAATCTGATCTGGTTGGCACACTGGGCCTGTTTGAGGTCACAGGGCCTGGACTCTTACTATGGTCCCTCACTCCACCTGTGAGGCCCCATTTGCTGTCAAGCCTGTATATCACTCCACATCTGTTTGTCGCAACAGTTGAGTGTGTGACGCACTGAACAATAACAGATATTTAATTCAAGAATTAAAGATTATTAGTTAAATTTAAAATGCACAATCTCAACAAAAACAATACCTATTACTACTAATAATTATTATAATATATATTGTAGCATTTAGCACTAGTTTTCGCGAATTCTAAGTACCTGCAGCGGTGTTTAGAGGCGCAGACTTGGGTTGTCACCACTCAGCCCTCAGGAGCGTACCTCGGAGATCCACATCTCAAGTCAGGATAACTCAGCGGGATACCAATAGGAAGGATTCTCCTGGTCCTGGTTGGACTCACAAGGCGTTGAAGGCTGCCACGTGGTTGGTGCCATTGTCCGTAGTGGTGGCCCTTCCCCCCAGCAGAAGTTCCCCCAAGACTAAACTCTGTTGATTTAGACAAAATGAACCTCAACCCTTCCCTTTCTAAAGACAATAATCTTTATGGTTTTTAGTCTGTAAATTAAATAATATTTCACCTCATATGTTTTATTCATGCGTTTATGAGACTAAGGTCTAAATGACAAATTTAACTTTTCTAATTTCCTTACCTTCACTCCTGAAGCCAAAGTTTCAGCATGCAACCTTTTGAGGTTGACCCTAGTCAATCCCAGTGGAGAACATGTCATCTGCCAAGAAGCGACCCTCACTTGTGGGCGGTCCAACTGTCGGCTGTAGTGCGGCACCACTTCTGGTGGAAGCAGGTTGTTCTTATCCAGTCGAAGTCTTCCCCTTCTTTGCATCAGCTTTTCAGTATCCCTGCTCAAAGTCCTCCTTGAGGTGGGATGAAACTCGGGATTCATGAGGTAAAACATCTCCTCGTGTAAGGATCATCAGCTAAATCCAGTGGCACTCCATTGCAATGAATGAACCACCTAATGATGAAAAGTAATTGTAATAAATAATATATTTAAATTTTTAAATCAAAATTTTTTAAAACGTGAGCGCTAAGGTCGCTCCTAAACCTGGGAAAGATACGAAATTGAGTCAATTAAAATAACTAATCTTATTTCGTGAATTTTTTCACCTGGTTGTAACCTTGTCTTGCCTCTCTGCGCGCTGAAACTTTGACCCTGAAGCTCTCAAATCCAGAGAC
>JABUQX010044467.1:0-2500 GCA_015478945.1 Trachelipus rathkii
GGATCCCTTAATCTCATGCGGACTCTATGAATCAACATTATTATTGAACTTCAGGTGCTGTGAAGATCATGAGTCATCATTGCACATTGAGTCGAGTCCATGTCTCTCCACTTAAAGTTGCGTTTAGATTCACTAAGTATTTACGTGATAAATTCTTTTATCAAATCCGACAATAAAATTCGCGCAACATCTGCAGGCAAAAGCGGATGCGGATCTAAGTAATGTGCGATGCTCCCGCGGATGCTGATGCGGATGTGCCGTTAAATATAATATATAGTATATATAATATATATATATTATATTATATAATATATATATATATATATATATATATATATATATTATATATAAATAATATATATATATAAGTAGATATATAGATAATGAGAATTAGATAAGATGGTAGGTGCATATGATAAGAAATGTGTTAGAAGACAGAGAATGGAGGGTTGCATACCTACCTATATATTCGGATGATTTAGGTTTGTAGTGGAATTCTAGAAATAGTAAGTTTCAAAGTAATTGGTAGAGTATAGAGAAATTGACAGATAGTGTTATATTTTAAAAAGGATAGTTATTGAATGTTAAACGTAGATAATGAGAAGGTATTATGGTTTTTGATGAGGAACTTCCTCGGTATATGCGGTTATGTTAGAGGTGAAAGCATATGAACTAAAAAGTTATCTTGTAGTATTAAATATTTATAGTGAATGTATAATTGGGTATATAATGTAAAATAAGTATAACGTAGTATATATGGAATTATAATATAAATTATGTCAATAAGTGTAGTAGGAAAGTTGAAATGGCAGGAAAAGTGGCTGTGTAATTGAAATCGTGTTGGAATCATGTAAGGAGGACTTAAAGTCTTGATGATCCTAGTAGAATGTCTTACATAGAGTATGTGTACCGGTTATAATAGTAGTAGTTAGTTGAAGACTAGTCTGGAATAAAGTATAGATTCATAAGTCAATGTGTCAATGATATAAAGACCAATGCTTAGTGGGAGTTAGTAAGTGTTGAAAAGAGGTTGAATAAAATTAAGAAAGTGAACGTATACAGAGTTATATATATTGGTGTGAAGAAAGGGGTAAGTGAGAGAATAAATAATAAAATGAATTAACGTTGAGATGGTTTGGGTCATGTGAAAGATGAATGACAGTATCGTGGTTAAGCGGTATGATTATGATGGTGAGTGTTGAGAGGAATATCGACCGGCTGGTAGGATACGAAGAAAAGGATTGAGTCAGTAAAGGATATGATTGGGAGAGATAAATGTGAGTTATGGCTAGCAAAGAATAAAAGGTTGAGCTAAATGAGTAGTATAGGATGGCAGGTTTTGTGAGGTAGTTAAGTTAGGTATACCACCTGGGCCAGGAAATGAACCCTACAGCTTGACGATATGCTACAGTGAGTTCGTGTCAGCTCAGTCCCTGAAGCTTACTAGGGAATTTTTAATTGACTGGCGACCTCAAGTTCTCACTATAGGTATAGAGGGTTAGTGTGATATGGCTTGTACTTTCTTTTTAGACTTGTGTGATGTCATATTCGTTACTACTACTTATTCTTTCCGATGCATGATCACGGCCCTACCCCCAGTCTATGAGGGAAAAAAAGGAAAGATGATTGATGATGATGGTTATGAATGATTATATTAAATATATATATATATATTATATATATATATTAATATATCATATAATATATTAATATATATATATATATATATATATATATAATAATTAATATTAATATAATATAATTATAATAAATATTTATAAATAAATTAATTATCGAATATATATCGAATAGAGAATAAATTATATATTATATATATAATAATATATATATATATTAATTATAAATAATACATATTATCATCGAAAGAAATATACTATGCACACTATATAACAATTATAATATAAATATAATATAATATATCAATAGCTACAAATTCAAAGACTATTGATACTCTAATATAAGTAATTATAATGTAATATATATAAAATATATATATAATTATAGAAGTAAAATATAATATAAAGGGTAAGAAATAAATAACTATATATATAAATTAGCAATATAATAATATAATATGATAATATAATATAATATATATAATATATATATATTATATATAATATAAAAATATATATATGTATATATGAATATATATATATATATATAATAATATATATATAATATTAGATATATATATATGCAGTGATTATATCTATATATCATATAATATATATGTAATATGTATCTTATATATAAATATACATATATGGAACACGTATTACCTGTATATCATATATATTTTTTAATATATCTCACAGATTAAATTTTCAATAACTTCTTACCTGAAGTATAATATATAAACAAATATATATATAATATCATATATATATATATCATATTATATATATTATTGGATCTTATCCTATTCCGATCCTGTTTATTAATGTATCTTATATTATTATATTATATTTATAAAATA
>JABUQX010044467.1:7500-17877 GCA_015478945.1 Trachelipus rathkii
GCATGATCGACGGTTTGATGGAGGAGTTCGTTGCAGGACAGCATGACAGGTGCATACGCCTACAGGAGGATGGTGAGAAAAAATATATATAACAACTCCCAGGAAGGGGGTTTCGGCCCTATCAGTTGGTTCCAACACTTCTTTCTCGGCCCGAAACTCTTGTAACCTAGAACCTCACTAGGTAGCATTTTAGAAAAACATTGTTCTTTTCGCATTGTTCCCCGATGCCAGTCCACTGGCTTGTAATACTTCTCATGTAGGGTTTTCGCCCTTTTCAGTTATGAACTTACGCCATCTATCATTCATTAGGCTGTTCAAAACGTCGAGGTTCACCCAGGAGTTCTCCAGAGATCTTGCTTCTAGGGGACATAAGATTCTAACACTGGTCTCTAAGAGTAATACAAGCAAAAAGGAAAGGACCAGGTTGCAATAGCTCTGTCGCCCTATAAACATGCGAAGAAAATCTTCACTTTTCACTTGTCCTGACAGCTACGAAACTTCCAACCTTCTTTAGTATATTTATATATATAGGTATATTTTTTATATATTATAATATATATATAACTAGAATATATATATATATAATATATATATATATATATATATATATATATATAGTATAATATATATATATATATAACATATGAAAAGCCTATTTCTTTTTTATCTTGAGATACTGATTTTACGTATCCCGCATCCGCGGATAGTTCAAAAATCACCATCCGCCCTACATCTATAGTAAACACATAAAGAGCAGGCGCAGCGCAATACATGACAAACAAATAAATTTCAGTTTCGGAAACAATGTATAACCAATTACAATGCAAGTAAAATTTAATTTTCAATACAAAATCAGCCATTTTAAACTTTAATTAACAGTTCTATCAACTTTTTTGTTGTTGTTTCTTTTAAATAATAATAATTAAGTAATAATAATGAGAATAATAATAATAATAATAATAATAATAATATATAACAATAAATAAACCAAAGCATTAACAATATTAATCAATAACCAAAATAATTAATAATAATAATAATAATTAATAATAATAATAATAATAATAATAATAATAATAATAATAATAATTAATAAATAAAGATTCTATAAAATTTTCGACTCCGGACTCCGGACCTCCGACTCCCCTTACCACAGGAAGTTTTCGACTCCGGGACTCCCTGCTCCGACTCCGACTTTGCACAGAATTTTCGACTTCCGACTCCGACTCCGACTCCTGGAAAATTGCACGACTCCACCGACTCCGACTCCACGACTCCGACTCGACTCCGATCAATACCGCCAGCCCGTGTTATATAGGTATATATTATTTATATGGTATATTGAATATATAATATAATATATAGAATATATATATATATATATTATATAAAAATATAAGTTATAACCTGATAGTATACTTTTACCCTATTACCAAATATATATATATATATATATAGTATATATTAAAAAATCATAGTATATATATAATATATAAATATATATATATATTTTCTATACATCTAAATATATATATAATATTTATATATATAATATATATATATAATATATAACTATAATATATATATATATATATATAATATTATAGTATATATAAATATAAATATATATACTATATTATATATACTATATTAATAAATATTATATATAAAAAATGTAATATAAATATATATATATAATTATTTCGATTGTGAAATACCAAACCATTTATAGTTGAACCGATATTTTATATAAATAGTATATATTATATATATATTATACTAATATATATAAAATCCCTATATACTATACTATATATCATATATACCCTTATATATAGGGCGACAGAACTAGCAATCCGGCCATTTATTTTTTTCTCTTGTACAACTCCTGGACCCTCGTTGGAATCTTATCACCCTAGAAAAAGGATCTTCTGGAGAGATCTGGGAGAACGAGCTTCGAAATTAAATGGAAAAAGATGCTAGTTCCACTGAAACTGTGAAACTCTACCTGAGAATATATAACTCAAGGAATAGCATAAGAAACGTGCTCTGGGATTAAGAGTTCGAGGTCAGAAGGAAGAAGATGCCGGCACAACTGAAAGGGTGAAAGAGCTACCTGGGAGATGGTAACAATGATAATAGTGTGTGTATTACAGTAAAAAAAAGAGTAATGAACCAAGAAAGAAGAATAAAAACAAAATATTGAATTGACTTTAGGAGCGAGATCATTGATATGTTGCACCCAAAGAGTAGACTTTTAAAAATGTTTTATATTCAATTAAACCTTACATTTAGAGAGGATTGTATATTTAATATCAAAAAAGCTTTATCCGAGGTCAAAAAGCGGATCGTTATATTATGAGCTTGTGTACTATATTGGTCTAACAAATTGACATCATCCAAAAAGAGAGGTTAGTCGATAAAAGAGTTGAATAGAAAATTATCTTTGCTATATATCTTATATAAGGAGAACCATACAACTAACTGACAAAGAATTTATTGTAAAGATTTTAAATAATAACACAGTCAACACATATATTCCTTATTATATATATATATATTATAATATATAATATATAATATATATATATATATAATAATATATATATATATATATATATATATAATATATATAATATATATATATATATATATATATATATATATATATACAGAGGTGGGCACTTCCGCTCTTTAGTCCGCTAGTCCGCTAGTCCGCTCCGAGCGGACTCACCAGAATAGGTGCAGACTAGCGGAGGTGCGGAGGTCGTCAGGAAATTAGCGGACTTGCACGTGCGGCATAAAAAAAGTTCCGCACTTTTGGTCCTCACCTTTTGAAAATGAAACGTCAATAGTTTACCTTATTAAGAATTCTATGGTTATAATAAGAAATATAATTTATCTTTTTAAGCTCCCTCTATAACTCATTATTAATTCTTTAGTCTAAGAACCTTATTGTTTTTAATAATTAAAACTTCCAATAAACCTAATCTCACGTTCCTAATGGTACTAAATATATAAATACATTTAAAAAAATTTTTATAGACTGAATGCTATTACCCTCATCTATAACTTTATTTAATTAATTATATTATTGCTATAATAACTAGGCAATATCTAAATTGATTTCTGTGTAAAACCCAAATTTAATATATTATAATATTATAATATTATTATAATATAATATACTAATATATATATATATATAATAACTATATATATATATATATATAATAATATACTATATATATATAAAAATTTAGAAATATATATATATATAATATAATATATATAATATATAAATATAATATAATATATATATATATATATATATATATATATAATATATATATATATATACTATATATCTAAATGCTGTCTATTTTTAACGCTTTCGTTAATTTTGTAAAAAAAAAACCACTTTTTTTTATTAAAAAAAAGACCAATGGCCAAAATTTTTGGTTTTTTGTTTTTTTTTAAATTACTTAATCCGTTATTCATGATATACCATCACAGTCTTTTTAGGGTATTTAAGCATTAAAATACAGATAAATACACATAGGCTACTAAAAGCGGTTACCACAGCAATATATAAAGTAGAGTTTAATGCTAATAAAGTTTTATTAGTGCTCTAGGGCATATAATTATTACATTTCCCACATCTGATTTATATTATTATTATTAATTATTATTATTATTTATTTTATTATTATTATTATTATTATTAATTATTATTATTATTATTATAATATAATAGTATATATAACTATAACTATCCATATATATATATTATATATAATATACTATATAATATATATAATACTATATTATACTATAATATATATATTATAATAATATATATAAAATAATAATTATATATAGGTAATATATTATTATTAATATATAATATAGTATATACATTATATTATATATATATATATATTTAATATATAACCTGCTCTATAATTATACTATAATTATTTACTTTTTTTAATTACATTATTAGAAAAATCAAATATTATTAAATATATTATTAATATATACATTATACGGTAATTAAATTTTTTTGTTGATCAGGTCATACTTTTTTGAAGATCCTATATTGATATATATTTTAAATATATATATATATATATATATTATATATATAACATATTATATATATTCTTCATCTTACGCTTCTTCTCCCCCAAAGTCAGCTGGTCGTAAGCCTATTGCGATTAACAAGCATCGAAAAGAAAAAGCAGTAAGAAGGTTATATGACCAAAAGTATCTAGAATCAATGAAAATGCCCATAATAGCCTTACCTATATATATATATACCTTACCCCCCTTCTGTTCCATTAATTAGTAAGGAGAACTCGGAGCAGTCAGAAAATCCACCTCTTTATCAGCATTCTACGGGACTGCGACGTGACCTCACTATGGTAACTTCAAATTCTAGTGTATTAGGGTATCATTCCCTTGACCCAGGTGGCCACAACGACCATACCCCTCACAAAACCCCGCCATTCTCTCTTATTATGGCACGCTTTAATTCTGCCCTCTGCCATAACTCAACAATTTCTCTCCTTTCAGACATTCGTTACTAAAAATCAATCCACTTTTTCGTAAACGTCTCCCCAGCCCGTCGGTTTTTCACACACTCGCCCATATACATCTTCTTAAAAACCGACTTATCATTCATCTCCTACCAACATGAACCTAAACCAACTCAACATACTATGCATTTATTACTCTCGTTTTACCCCTATTCTTCACACCACTCAAGTTTAATATGTTCATTCCTTCCTCATTTTTTATCAAAATCTTCTCACACCCCTATGCATGCCCCTAAACGATAAATGTTCCATGCTGAACCAGTGCAACTTAGATCTGATCACTTATTCTTCCAGACCATTAGTAATCTCTACTTCTATATCCACTAAAAAACACTAGTAACAACATACCCTCATTGTAAACCCTATAGCACCTAAAGACTAGTCCCCTTTACATTCAACAAACGTTAATTGCACCAGCCACTTCTCTACAATTCACAACTTTCTAACTAAACTCTGCATCATCGGTTTCCTGTCATCCTCAAACAAAATACCCAGCCCAAAATACCAATGCAATATTCTTATTTCACAGCTGCTCACTATCTACTAACATAACTTTCACTACTGAGAACTGTTCTCACTCACAACCATAAACCTAACTCTTATCTATGTTACTTTCCAAACCCACTCTTCTTTACATACACACCCTGCCAAACCAGTCTACCAATCCTCTCAAACTCTTCAGATTCAGCCATCAAACAAAACCAAATCAACTCATATAATAAGCTAGAGGCTAATGTACTCTTATTCACTTCGATATATTATCCTTAATTCTTCCTGCCTTTGATCATCTTTTGACTTCAATAACACCATTCTCATGAGAATTGGACAGCATATATACATTTCTCTTATCAACCCTGCTATAAAGTGCGCTGCTCAAAACCCCACCAATTCAAACGATTTTATGATACCATTTATTATTAGAGCGACGGCTGACTTAAAAGAGCTTTATGATTCTATTCAGAAAGTTCTTGCACATTATCAATGAAGCCTCATATGGACCTAATGCCATATGAGACCTTATTCCACTTAACTATATATTTAAACCACTATCATACCCCCTTATTTATTGCAAAATTACTTACCATTAAAAACTCATAAATCACAATTTGATATTTTTCCTCTTCTCTAGAAAATCTTTCTATCATAATTGCTTCAATGTATCCGTTTTTACCTCCATCACATCCCTAATCTAAACATCCTTAAAAACGCTCCTCTTCCACTTTACCAGTATAACTTTTGTTTCACAATACGGCCGTCACGTCCCTCTCTCGCCCACAAAGTAGAGACTCATAAGACTTAATTTCGTTCGCCTAACAACACTCAACTATAGACCTAAGATGGCCGACCCACCCGACGGTGGCGGACACGCGCCACCTATTGCGCCTGGCCAGGCGGAGCGCGGGCCGGTACGGCCGGGCGGCCGAGGAAACCGCCCCCGGCGGGCCCACCGGGTGGGGGTTTGGCTGCCCTTTGTGGGTGGGCTCACTGCTGCGCCCTGTGGTTCCCACACTCTTAATAATTGTCCTAGAAGTTCCCTTTATCTCCCTATACACTCGCTTAATATATAAACTGGTTAACTTTAATTACTTATCCGCATCGTGCTCACAAATCCCTTCGAAATACTATTATACCTCTCCATAATCGCCTTATCTATAACACAGACTTCTAAAAATCCAATCATATCAACCATCTTATTGCACTCCGTTCTGATCAAATTCATCCCTAGTAATGTTAATTCAATAAAAAAAACTTCGATAAAATAACCCTGCTCAGAATAATACCAAATCTTTCATAACTATTCTATCACACTCATTAGACTTCACCCTCTAGTGTGTCCCACCCCTCTGCGTCTTGCTATAATAGCCTTCCAAAATCCCACCTCAATAGAAACTACCTATTCTCTTCATCATTCAGTGCACAAGCATCATATTCCCACAGCACGAGTCATTATCTCAACCACGATCCATCATTACTCCCGACCCTCAATATTATCCAGATTTTCAAAGTGAACTCATTCGTTCTCCACAGCTCAACACTCACATACACATTTCCTCAATCAAATTACACAAAAGCCATTTAACGAAACCGATTCTACTAAACTTCTATTTATTTCTAACAACCAGGTTCCCTTCAGTCTAATTCTTAAACCTTCGGCTACTAATCCTTCCAGATACGCATCTTCCCTATACCCAATTGTATGCTCCCACATTCTAATCCCCACCCTTATTCAAACTCCCGCTCTCAGATTAGGAGCCTTCTTCTATTTCTCTTACGTAATGTCTAAATCTGTGTTAAATAGAGCATCACTTTTTTTTCCTACCCTTTACTATCACCTGCTCGACACAAGCCCCATCATACTTATTTGAAACACTTCCCATCATTTGCTTTTACGTGACATTGCAACCACGACTTCTTTATATTTAACTTTTTAACCGCTTTGCAACACCTCTTCATCCCCCACCCTCCACTGTTATCTATTCCTTCCTATTTATGCTCTCTTTTATATTGCACTGACTCAGCAATTGCTTGTCCAGATTTATTCAGTTTCAACTTGTTCACTATTCAAATACTGACTTAGCTTGACAGAGCGCCATATGCGTTAACATGTTATCTTATTTCCCTTGTTTTGCAAACTATGTTCACTATAACCTCCTTCACATTTACTGTTCTTATCACCCATATGACCTTCTCTTCGTATCACCATTCACCTCTCCAATTCCAAGTCCCCACTAACTTAATTTGTTCTGCATCAGAGACGAGAAACATAAATGTAATACCTGATAATTTCCCATTTCCTTAAGAGGCTCCTCACTCGACTTTTGGCTACTCATGATAATATACTCAACAAGCGATCAATCCTTTTACAATATCTACTCATAACAGCAAAATCCAACTTATCCACCGTTTTCACTTCATCACCACAGGTCGTCCTACCTTCATCTCTTCTACTATCCTTTAATAATTGATATCATTCGTAGTGAGTACTACTCTAAGCCATTAAACTTTAAAAAGCTAGCATATCTCCCTTCCTCTCTCAAATAGAAGTATTCAAATCACCATCCTAGCCATTTCTCGAATTTTCACTCCTGACACCCTCACCAAAACACCTGTTAACAATACATATCCCTTTCTCTCATATAACCTCCTGGTCCATTTATTTTCTCATCAACTAGCTATATATATATATATATGAGTATTAGTTCACTCTCCCAAAAAGACTTCCTTTCATTCAAGAAACAGTTTACTTTAATAAATATATATACTCTTCACCACCTGTATATATCAAATCAGGGCTCTTTTGGCACCAATACCCATTATTATAAGTCATCTTAGGCCTAAGGAAGGAGAAGGATTGGTAATTTATAAAACACCTTTTAATATACATAAAAAGGGGTAAATTTAATAACTAAAACACTATTTGTTATTGAACCACAACATAAAACCACGGTATATTTTGTTTTGTCAAAATAAAAAATCAAATATCACAAAAACAAACTCGTTTTTTCACAACCTCCCTAATATGAGAGGGCCAGTAAGTACTCACGTAGGTCTAATAGTAGTATAATATGTTCGTATATAAATTATGGTATATATCACTAGTGAGAGGTATAATGGATCCACCGTATAGGTTTACGTATATGTATTGTGTTTATATATATATACCTCCCGTTATATAACTATGATATTGTTCCAGACTATTCGTATAATTATAAAATAATAAAATAATTATAGTATAAAACTTATTTCATTAAACTTATAATATATAATATATAATATAATATAATATGAATATAATGATCATACCGAACACTATAACTTATACTTTAATTATAATATATATATATAATAACCTATTATATATATATTATTACACAATCTATTATATATATATATATATTAGTATATTATAATATGAACCTATATATAATATATCATGACTTAGGTAAATATATATTCTAACCATTAGTAATCGTGTAATAATTATGTACGAATATTTATATATCATATTTAATACATGATGTAATTAGAAAAAAAGCTACAACTATTTAATGAGAAAATTATATATATCAATTGTAAATATAATATAATATAAATATATAAATATATATACAATGTTTATATATTATATTAGTATTATTATATATCATAAGCGTATATAACTAGTATAATATTACTTCATATATTATATATGTATATATCTGCTAATAATTTATTATAATTATTAACAATAACTTATTATATACCTATATAATAGGTTAATATATAGAGCTAATATAATAGTATCGCATATGTTATAATATAAGTATCAGTAATTATTAGCTATTACCCTATTATTAAGACTCATAAATAGTATAGGTATATATATAAGCTTATTATGATAGTATATGTATTTTTGGTTTACACAAGGAATGTAGTTAATATCTATATATATTACTAGTATTAGTAGACTATTATATCAGCTCTATTATACTTATATTATATATATCTATATATAATATATTATATTATAAAACTTTAAGAGTCGTTTTTGATAATTTATTCATAGTTAATAAATAGTCATTTTCTAATATAGTACGTTATTATAATAGTACATAAATAATATAATTATATGTTATTATATTAATATATTAATTAATATATATATATATATTATATTATATTAATTATTATATATTAACTAATATAATACATTCTATATATCTTTTATTATCATATTGGATATATATATATAATGATATTATATTTTTATTATTATACACCACTTGAACCATATCATAGTTTATATTACGAAATTTATTATAATACCTACCTAATAAAAGTCACTAAATAACTATTATAATATATATTACATAATTTTCTATATATATATTATTTATGTTCTAATATATATATATACTATATTATAAAATAATAATAATAATGATTGATTTAATATTAATACTATATAGAATGATATTATTAAAATACGCTACCGGGCTGATACCGTTAGCATAAGCCATCGTTAGCGGAACAGGAACACGTAACAGAGGCTTCATGGATTCTACTTATAACAGGCTTTTGAATGAAATAATGACCTTCTTTATGCGTATGTATGCAGAGGATGGGTAAAAAATAAATTAAGAACAGAGGCAGAATGATGTATTTAGGTGAGAACCTTTATTCAGCATGGCTGTACTGCTTGGAATGCTAGAACTAACACCAAGCACTTCACTCTCAAACCCAAGACATCTTCGCTCTTTCCAGCCTAGGAATGAACCTTCTTGCTTCAACTTGTTCAACCCACTATCACAAATATAATACATCACCTCTCCTATGTTCTGGCGCTGCTGTAGAGTGAAGATTAGTACTGGGTGGGGAAGTATTTGTTGAGGGCCGAAAGAGGTCAGGCGCCTCGAACTGCGTTTTAGTTATTGCGGCATGCCATCTGTGATATGAGAAGTGTTATATGAGGGTGAATTCTCTTGGTTGTGTGTTGGTAGGTGTGTGTGGTGGTGTGGCTGTGTGTGTCGTGTTGTGTGTATCTGTGTGCAGTGTAGTAATCTGTGTGTGTAGTCTCTGTGTGTTGGTGTAGTTTGTGTGGTGTAAAGCATTGTGTGAGTGTACGTAATCTGTGTTGTGAGTGATAAGTGTAAATGTTAGTGTCTATGGGTAAATGTAAGTGTTAGTGAATGTGTGTATAAGTATCATCGTGAATGTGTGTATAGTGTAAGTGGTGTGCGTGTGTGTGTACGCATGTGTAGAAGTGTATGAATGTAGTGTCCTATGGGGTAATGTA
>JABUQX010044468.1:0-5000 GCA_015478945.1 Trachelipus rathkii
TATGGGGCAATACGTACAACGGTTGCTGACGCAACCGTGTGGGCGCAACCTTCTTCGAAGGGTTGCCAAAAAATAGGGTTTGCCAAAAATAGGGTTGCCAAAAAGATTTGGGTTCTCCAGAAAAATTTGGCTTCTCAAAAAATTTGGGTTCTTAAAAAATTTGGGTTCTCTCAAAAAAATTTGGATTCTCAAAAAATTAGGGTTCTCAAATAAAATTCAGGGGTTCGGCAAGAAAATTCAGGTGTTCTCAAAAAAATTAGGTTCTCTAAAATTTAAACGGTACCGCCCAGAGGTCTCAAAAAATTAGGGTTCTGACGAAAATAGCCCGTGGGGCAAAAAAATGACCATCGGCAAAGAACCAAAGGGTGTCGAAAAAAATGTAAACGGCCAAGAAAACAGGTAACAGGACCAAAAAAAGGAGTCAAGGGCCCCAAAAAGGTCGAAGGCCAGGGAAAAATTTGGGCCAAAAAAGGTCTAAGGCCGATAAAAAAGTGAAGGCCTCAAAAAAGGTCAAAGGGCAGGATAAAAAAGGTGAGTGGGTTTATTCGATTGGGTAGAGGCTTCTTTCGATGGGTGGGTTCTTTCGTCATTACCGAGAATCCCGTCCCTACTACTTCGATGCGCATCGACTAACCTTCACACTTTAAAAATACAGCACAAGTAAATAAAGTTATTACACGTGAGTTCTAACATAATATAATAATAATAAATAAATCATAACTAATATAATAATATAATAATAATACATGAATCAATAATAACTAATCAATAATAAATAACTAATAATATAAATATAATCACAATAAGTGATAATAAAATAATACAAATATAATAAATAATAATAGTAATATATCACATAATTAATCACATAATATAATAATCCAAAATAATATTAATATAATCTAATGGATAATAATTATAATTTAATGAAGTAGATAAAGTAAGTAATAATAATAATAATCTTTTCAATAATTTACTCACCGGCAATTTCCACCACATCTGTAGATCCGAGTAACAGTAGTATTCGGACACGTAGGTCAATTTTTAACGCCATATATCTTATTATTATAATACTAGTATATATATAGCTATATTATATACTATATATATATATATATAAGTATAATAATAGTATAGTATATATATATATTATAATATATTAATAATGATAGAGTTATTATTATAAATGATTACTATAACAAAATAAAAAAAAATTAATATATTATAACTAAAATAAATTTAAATTAAATATTAGATTTTATTATATATATATATATAGTATAATACTATAGATATACAAGTATATATATCATATATATATAGATATATGGTATAGATATATATACTTATACTGCGATATATATAATATATTATACCCGCATAATATTTAACCTGAACCTAGCTCAACCACCAACAGCCTTTGCTAAGGCCTGCGGTGGGCGTGTAATGATTCGAGACGTTAGCCGACACGTAAAACTAATCCCTAACCTGCCATGGATCAAAGCGTTGCCGTAAAGCTTTAAACTTCTAACCTAATGGGATCAAGCGTGCCGTAAACTGTTGTTTGCCTATGTGCCTACTGTTTATTTTAGCCACAAAGTGTCACACAGTGTAAATATTTTGTGCAATATTAATTTCGAATATTGTAAAAAAAACACTAAGAACAACAGTTTTTTTTACGCAAAATTCGGTTAAATGTTCTAAATTTACACTCGGTGTTAAGTTGAGAATATATGACAGAACCAAAAAAAACAATACAATGAATATACATGAAATAAAAAAACCGTCCAAATTATGATTCGAGATTTATATGATAATCGGTGTAAAAGTAGTCGGATAATCCATCCTCGAAATTTTTAACAAATAAAATGTATATTAATATATTATATATAAGGGATAAAATAAATAGGTATATATTATATATATATATATTACTAATATATATAGTATAATATATAGTAATAAGTATACTATATATATATATAATATATATATATATATATATATATATGAGTATTATATTATATATAATATATATATATACCTATATAATATATATATATATTAATTATATATTATAAAATATTAGGACTGAGGAAGAATTTGAAGAAAAATAGTTGCAAATAAAATTGGGTAAAGAATTTAATAGTAGTTTATTACATCGCGCCTCCCGCTAACAAGCAAAAGTAAGAAATTCTCCGTCCGTCAAAATCTTACCTTCGGATTTGCACTCCTCTCTTCTGTCTCTCAGGAATATATATATATAATATATATATTATTATAAATTATATGATTATATATATATATATATATATATTATTATATATATATTATAATATATAATATAATAGATATATTAATATATATATTAATAGTATATATATACATATGATATATATAGTATGTTATATTATTATATATATATATATATATATATATTATAGTTATGATTAGTTATATGTAGTGGAAGGAGTGTTGGGAGTTATCTCCTTTTCAGCTTATTCCTCCACTACACAAGGTAGTTGTTGAACGTTTTTTTCTTTTTGGAACGTTTTTTTTCCCCCTTGCACGTATACGACTTCCTTTTACGTTGCGACACTAAATAAAAGGGTACTAGCTCATTGCAGCTTTCTCTTGTCGGGAGTCGTCTTTTCACCAACAGGAAGCTATATGTTTACCTTTGGTACGTCAAAACCTAGAGAACAGCAGCAAATATAAGTCGTTAAACTCTTTATAGTCCATTTTTTAATGGAACAGTGAAACAACTTGATATTTTTGGTTAATTTTTATTAAACATTATGTTTATTATATATAAACAAGTCGCTGACCTTAAGTTAAGTACATTAGTTTTTAACATATGTCAGTTTATTCGTCGCAAACCATATGCTGAGGAGAGAGGTCTAATCGAAAATAGAATCTCAAAAATGGCCCCAAGAACAGGAGAAGGTACGGGAAGATAGAAATTATTTCTTTCGATACCCTGAATAAACAAAAGCTACGTCAAAATTTAACTAATAATTTTACATAAAAAAAAAAAACAAAACATTATACTTAAAGTAAATATTATAGAATCATATATTACAAATAAATGTCATATTTAATATAAATTATAAATGTAAATATACATTTAAGAATTCATAAGCGAAAATATATTTTTTATTCGGTATTTATTTTAAGAGTTTTGGACTCTGATTTCCAATTTTCTAAACGTTTTTAAGCTCAACTAACATATTTGAGCAATTTTAAAATGCTTTTAAAAAATACTTATAAAATCCAACAGTTTATGTAACAGTACTATATATATATATATATATATATTAATATATGACTATATATATATATATATTAAATATATTATAGTATATATATATATAATTATATATATATTATTATATATATATATATTATATATATATAATATACAACGCACGTGTGTGTGGTATGGGAACTATTGTATTTCAGACGTCTATTTCTTAAAAACTTCGAGAATAAGGAAGTATCCAGGTTACTACGCTGGGGAGGGTTCTGGGACAGATTTGTAAGACGGCGACAGTGCCCACTTTGAACAAGTCGCTAAATTCCGCCTATCAACTGAACATCGTTGCGATTTACCCATTTGTATAGATTCATAAACTATTTAAATGAAATTCATTGTTTTTATAACTTAAAATGGAAAATTCGCAACTATCTAAATTAGTATTTAGCAACTCTTTTGGCGAAATTTGATACGCTGAAATAGAATTCACAAGAGTTTTTAAATTACGCAACAAAGAAGATTCCATTTTCTTATATATATTTTATTTATTATTTTTACCTTTCTTTTTACATCTTATAAGCAAAGATAAATTTAGCATTATCACATGAAAATATTGCCAGTATTTAATAATATAACTAATATTCACATCAGGCGAATGAACTAATAACGTTTCTATGTATGTATGCGCACTGCGGAGAGAGAGAGAGAGAGAGAGGAGAGAGAGAGAGAGAGAGAGAGAGAGAGAGAGAGGAGAGAAGAGACGAGAGAGAAGAGAGAGAGAGAGGAACACTAATAGCGTTTTCTTATGTAATATGTGCGCCCTGCGGAAGGGAGGGAGAGAGAGAAGAGGAGAGAGAGAGAGAGAGAGAGAGAGAGAGAGAGAGAGAGAGAGAGAGAGAGAGAGAGAGAGGAAACTAATAGCGTTTCTATGTATGTGTGCGCCCTGTGGAGAGAGAGAGAGAGAGAGAGAGAGAGAGAGAGAGAGAGAGAGAGAGAGAGAGAGAGAGAGAGAGAGAGAGAGAGAGAGAGAGAGAGAGAGAGAGGATTAGGCCTATTCAAAGATATTTAATAATACACAAAAAAAAAGGAAAAATCTATTTCTTTTTTAATGTCATTTTTCTCCTGTCCTTTGTACTCTTGAAATCCAAATAAATGGATCTTAAGAGTTACGTGGGTAATGATGGCTCTAATTCCTCACATTTCGTGACTCAGAACTCAAATAATCTCAATACCATCTATGTATGTAGGCTATGTAAGTAATGCTGAATATATGAACCAAAGTGTTTATGAATACATTGTGTTATAAGTGTGTGTACATATTTATATATGTATGTTAAGTATGCTGCAATGCATGCACTGAAGCATATATATATATATATATATTATATATATATACTATATATATTATATATATGTATTTATATATTTATATATAGTATATACTCTATATTTTATATATATATATATACTATATATATATATACTAAAATATATAATATAGGGCACAATCTAAATCTGGAAGGCGCTTTTCAAAATAATTTTTTTAGTTTTAACTGTTTTTATTTATTTATTTACTTACTTTATTTATTTACAGTTTAGATTAGGTTAGGACTAGGTTAGGTAGGTTAAGTTAGGTTAGGTTAGGTTAAGGGTAAGTTAAGTTAGGTTTAGAGTAGGGTTAGAATTAGGTTAAGACCTTAGGTTTAGGTGGTAGTTAGGTTAGGTCAGGTAGGTAGGTTAGGTG
>JABUQX010044468.1:10000-15000 GCA_015478945.1 Trachelipus rathkii
TGTACTTGACCCCACCTGATATATATAATTGATATATATAGTATATATATATAATACATATATATATATATATATATAATCAGTATCACATTGTAAATAAACAAATATTTTTAGAAATATAGAAATATATATGTATATATATATATATATATATATATATATATATATATATATATATATATTTAAGCATTCATGAAGACAAATGCATGTTTGTGCACTTAATTGTTAAGTTTGTATATAAAATGTGAGTTTTATGTATGGATCACCAATGCACATGTAGACATTTGTGTGTGTGTGTGTGCGTGCGCGCGCGCATGTGTGTGTGTGTGTTTTAGTGATGTCAACTTACCTATTCAGGGATTTAGTCGATCAATGGGATTGCCATGCTGAAGTTCCAACAAATAATATAATTAATAATAATAATAATAATAATAATAATAATAATAATAATAATAATAATAATAATAATAATAATAATAATAAAAATAATAATAATAATAATAATCATTATTATTATTATTATTATCAATTTTCAACTTATTAATATATAATATATTATATATATATAATATTATATATATATATATGATATATATATATCATATATATATATATATAATATATATATATATATATATATATATATTATAACTATATATATAATATATATAATAGTATATATATACTATATAGTATTATATATATATATATATACCGGGAAAAAAACAAATAACCAATAAAACCCATGTTTTTTGCCGGTTTATTTGTTTTCTTTTCCTTTAAATCGATGATTTTAATCTTTTTTTTATCATTATTATAAGTATTTACATCATTTATTAATGTTTTTGTTAAGGTTTTTGTGAACAAGAATATTTATATGAAGGCACAAAAAAACAACAATTAAAAAAAATAAGGACATTTTTGCACTTTTCCTCAAAAACGTTTGGGATTATTTTCATATAATATATATATATATATATATATATATATATATATACGGTCGTATATATTGATAATATATCTATCTACTATAATATATATATATATACTATATATATATATTAATATAAATATATATGTAATTCCCTTCTATTATTCCTAGAACAGCAATTAAGTAAATCTTGGTTCTTACACATTTCACCTCGAAATGATAAAGTCAGGCTCTTACGAGACCCTAAAAATTTCTTCGTTAAAAAAGTAAAACAATTCTTTCTTGTTTCCTCTACTCACACTCTTCTGTTTCTTAACCCTCAAGCTCTTTCCTTGACATTTTAGCAATTTCTAAAAATGTCAACTTTTAACTTTTTTTTCTCCTGTCTTCCTCCCTCTTGTGCATCTCTATCGGTAATACTGATGCTTTAATTTCTGCTAAAGCTGAACAGTTTTATCAAACTTTTCCCCTGAATTCTTCAAAACTTTTGATAATGACTTGCACCCTTCCTTGGGAAACTATTTCCTCACTGCCTATCAACTTCAGTATTCTCTCCTGCCGGAGAAATGCATTTATCAAGCATGTGCTAAAAGAAGCAGGACCCCAATCAACAATCCAAATATCATCCTATCCCTTTAGTCGCTGTTATTCCTAAAGTTTTCGAATCTTTTATTAACAAGAAGATTTAGAAACCTCTTAAATCTTCTAATCGTATCTCTGATTACCAGTAAGGCTTCTGTACGGACCGCTCGACCGGTTATCTTTTTTTTCTCTCTCCGACTTTTGGTCCTTTGCTCTTCCGTATTTCGGTGAATCTTTTTCTTTCGCTAGACATTTCCAAAGCTTTCGATAAACTCTTACAGAAAGCCTTAATTTCTAAACTTCCCACTTTCTGTACCCTTCACTTTGTAACCTTCTCTTAACTTCAGTTCCAGTCATTATATGGCTACTATTATAGATTTATAGATAGCCACCATTTATCCTTTAAATCTATCCATACTCCATAGTGATGTTAATCAGAATGATGTTTTATCCCGAACTACTCTTTTTTTCCTATTCTGCATCTGTTACGGTCTCTCCTCTCCTCTCCAATTTTATGCTGATAACTCCACCACTCATCATTACTCCTTCCAACTTGAAAGACGACTCTTTCAACAGCAAATAAATGATACTAGGAGGGTAGCCTTAAAGCAACAGACCTCTAAACTTTCTAGTACCTATAATTATGTTAAAGAAAACATGGTTGTTTTCAATGCCCCAATAACTCAGCTTCTTCATCTATCTACTTAAAATAATCTTCCACTCAACTGTAATAGCTTCTTTGAAAAACACAAACTCTTAACCTTTTTTTTTCATCTTGTGCATCTTTCGATAGAAGATCACCTTGATACTGTTCTTGCATTATGCTCGTGCATACATCTTGCTTAGCATGGAAGTCGATTTGTTTTTCTAACACGTGCTTCCCTAAAAATTAGTGTTCAAAGCTCTTTTCAAGAAGTGCGTTGGGTGGGTCAGCGACTCAGCTCCCCATCAATCCCACAGTTGCTGCCGTTCTGCATCAGGGCATTGTGCTCACCTTGCATAGAGTAAATGAAACATATGACTCTGGGGTGGTCCCACCATAGTTTCTCGCTGTGATAAAGAGTGTAGTAGTAGGTTTGTGGGTAGCTTAAGATCTCTCCTGACGTCTCTTCTCATCTCCCTCTCCTCTCTCGTCTCTCCTCTCTCTCATCTCTCTCTGCGTCTCGTCTCTCGGTCTCCCCTCTCCGGACTCTGGTCACTATGTCCATCGTACACGTTAAGAGTTACAGGTGTGCCACACACCTCCCTTATTTCTACTGGTTTTTACATGATTTAGTAAAATGTTAGTACGTAACTCATTTGAAATTTCTTCCCCAAGTCCCAATACACCTTCTTCTTTGAGGAAGAGTTCCTGCTGACTGTGGAATTGATCTGCACTGTCACATACGCATGTCTGTTCAACTCTCGTACTCAGCTTACTTGCTATCTCAGATCTGTACATGTACTGCACATACTATAAAGTCTGGAACAAGGATTTCTATGACCACTCCGATTTAATCTACATGATGATTCAACCTACCGTTGGATTTTTGAAAAGTTGTGCAAGTGCTCTGGTATCGGAACGCATGGTCAAGTGCTTTAAATTTTAGTTCTGGTTTCCACATTAGTTGTTGTCTAAAACCAATGAAATTTTTTAAAAGCCCAGGATCCTTTTCGACATTCTTACGTCGTCGAGGATATCATATATATATATATATCCTGATATATTGATATTCACTATAAGTTGGTGCGGGGTATATTATAAGTGATGCGGCTTCTTCTATCAATCAAATTGCCTGAATATTACGTAATTAAGATAGGTAAGGGGCGTAGGGTGCTTGAGAATAAGTACTGTAGTGAGTATTATATTTAGATAGATATATATTAGTATATACTAGTAATATATCGATATGTATATATAAGTCTATATATTCTATATATAATATGTATATAGTATAAATGATATATATATATATATATATAAATATATTAGTTAATATACAATACCTAGTATATATTATATATAATAACTATATTAGTATACTATAGATAGTAATACTATATAACTTAGATTATAGGATTATTTAAATTAGTATGTAGTATGAATGTATAGTATAAATGATATGTGAATAAACGCAGTAGTTATAAATGACTTAAGTCATAGTAGTAGTAGTAATAGTATAAGTAGTAGTAGTAGTCAGATTATCTTTAATTCTAGAGTGTTTTTATATTTTTTACTTTTAACATTCGAAAAAGCAAAAAACACAAAAAAAAAACAAGAAACACAGTGGTTTTTATGTTAGTGTGGTGTTAAAACGGTCAGAAACATACATGGCAGGTCTATAACACCAAACAACCCATATATATATAATATACAGTATAATATACTATATATATAATATATATATATATAATATATACTATATAATAAACTATATATACTATATATATATAAGTTATATATAATATAAAAATCGATCTACTATGTATAATATATATATCATAAAATATGAGTATATATAATATATTTATATATTATACATATATATATACATACTATATATATATACTATAATATAATATATATATATATATATATATATATATAGTTATACTAATATATAGTATATATATATATTATAATTATATATATATATGAATATAATATATATATACTATATATATAGTATATATATATATATATATATAGCTAATATATATATTAGTATATATATATTATATATATATATATATATATAGTATATATTATTATATATATATATATATATATATATATATATAACTAATCACATTGTTTGCATTTTAAAGGCAACATCTGATTCAATAAAAAACGCGTATCAAATACACGACAAAACAGATGAATTCAATTATATAAAAAAATAAAATTAGATACTTCTATTATAATACAAAATTTTCACTGGTTGTATCTCACCCAAATTTCACCATTAATGACAGAAATTAGTGTGTTTTTTTTTGTTCTTTTTTACACCAGTAAAATGGGCCAGACATCTGTATTTATCAGATACATCAGTTCATATATAGGTAAAATACATCCTCTACATCCGGATATATAAATAACCTACTTCTGTAGATGTTAGTTAGTAGCATCCGTACGTATCATGTAACAGATATCCTACATACCAGTAAGATACATCCGTGAACGTATCAGCAAGTAACATCCGAATATATTTCAACATGTAATATCCGACATAAAAGTAACTTACATCCCTATATATCAGTGATACATCCGACATATCAATAAGTTACATCCGTTCGTATCACTATGCTAAATCCGTACACATCAGTAAATTTTACTCATACACATAAGATGTATCCGCACATAACAATAAGCTTCATCCATACATATCAGCATGCTACATCCGTACATATATATATATATATATATATATATATATATATATATATATATATATATATATATATATATATATATATATATATATATATATATGTTATGTGTTATATA